>ML781357.1:358213-373658 GCA_009831015.1 Picea engelmannii | reverse complement strand
ATAAATTCCATGAACAAATCAAATTAATGGTTCATGTAACTTCTCTACTAATAAGCCTAGAGGTAAGCTTGTAATTATAGGAAAGATGAACCTCAAAACATATCAAGGAAGATTCCTCACTAAAGCACATGGCTTCTAATATCGGTTGGCATTCTAACAATAAATAAGCAAGGTTAATATAGACACACAAACTTAGGGTTTTCCAAAATAGAAAAGTTGATAGGCCTATCTTTGAAAATGAATAGACCTAAAAATAGCAGCCATGTTATCCAAGTAAGTTGCATCATCCGCTGCTGCAGCATCGTATTGTGTTGCGTCTTAGACATTCACCTACAACATTGTTATTAATTACCTTGATCACAGGTTCCGGTACTGGTGCATTTTATTTGTTGGTTGCTGGGTGATCTCTTTGATAAACCGCTTGAATGAATGCCTAGTAGAAGGTTAGGCTTATGCGTTGTGTGTTCTTATGCAATAGGCATCGTATCCTTCTGATTTTATGGTTGGGCATTTTATACCCAATCTGTGCGTTTTTTTAACACATACAACCCCCGCACCAATCGCTTATTACAGACAGCCCAGCACGTTGAACTAACCAACCTGTATGGTAATGGACGTGGAGTCAAAGCGTTCGCAGCCTGACCGCTTTTTTTATTTGTCAGCCCTTGCAAGCAAATAAATATACCTCACATTGATCTATTAGTAAGGAGGAAAGCATTTCCATTCCTTAATGTTGCTGGCGTCTTGGCCGGAATAGTCATATAGATGTAGTCTGTTAAATAGTCATAACAATGCACATTCGAATAACAGAGTATACATCCTGCCGCCAGTACTTGGAGTGCTCCCTTGAAGTCCTGTGGTTGCATATTTAAAACCGGAGTGCATTGTGCAGAGAATAATTGATTTTAATCCTTGGCCCGGCATTGGCAGCACAAGCAAATAAACCAGGTTTCCATTCAAATCAGAAGTAAAGCAATTCATTCACGGTGGTGAATTCATTTCAAGAAGTTTGATTTAAGCATTGATAATTGATTGCTGAAATTGTACACACACCATTTATTTTAATTTCTGTAGGAGATCTCCATGTTGATGAAGTGTAGGAATTAAAAGTTTTTTTGATGAAGTAGATAAGTAAAATGTCTTTAAAGGAGAATAAATTAATGGTATAGAAAACATATTTTTTTAAATGAAATTTTGGACACAATTTTGAATTATTGAAATTTCCTTTATAAATATAAAAACCTATAAATTCATTTGCAATGCAAAATAGTTGTCTCCTCCTCAACTTTAACATATATATATATATAGATTTTACACATAAAAAATAGATTTACATTTAAAATTAAAAAATTGTAAAACAAATTGTCAAATCTCAAAACAATCAAAAGGTCCATTGGCATGACCTTGTTTAGACTACAAAGCACTCGTTATTAGTGCAAAGGCCCTATCCCTTGGAAGGATCGGTGTAGTAAGAATCTCAATCATTGTGGGCCGACCGATCGATTAACAAACTACCTATCAAGTAACAAACTTATGAAAACTATTAGACACTTGAAAATAGATAAGCATGATGTGTTTTATTCATTAATATGATATACTTATAATTACATTCATATGATTCTTGGGTTTTTCTTTCAATGTCTCTTGATTTTTAATGAACATTCACATATTGTAACATTTCATATTCTTTCCCAAAAACCCTAATGGATTAGGTTTCCAATATTTCTCCCCTTAAATGAAAGGGGTGTGTGTGAATCTAAGGTGAGAGTCGAGCATTGCCTTCAAAGTAAAAAATGCAAGCGTGGAGGCAAAGAAATGACATCTCAACATGATAGAGTTTCAAATCAGAAACTAACTCAAAATTACATCGAGTTGTTGAGATATTTTTGAAAGAAACATTTTTAAATATATCAAAGTCATGAAGGACTGTAAGGGGTTGCACATATAGAGTGTTGAATCTTATCTCGCAATAGGACAAAGTAGGTAACCGCTAAGAGTTTGATAGGATAGGTTACAGATAGGAAGACAGAGCTCGTGGAGCCGGTCCTTAGATAGTTTGTTGTTGCATTGCAAAAGTATTAGAAGACCATGAAATAAAGATAGAGATCAGTAGATCATAATAGAGTAGAATAAAGACTATGTAATTTGTTTTGATGAATGAATAGTACAGACAAAATTGTCCCAAATCCTTGGACTATGTTCATTTGATGTATGAATAAATGAATGTTATATTATGTGTATGTGATTTATTTTATTTTCATTCATGTATGATTGTTCGAGAAGTGGATAATATGAAGTTTTGATGAAACTAGATAAGTCTCAATTGTTTCTCTTCTGAAACTTGTATGCAAGGTGTGCATCTCGAACACAAGGAGTACGTCGATTGAGTCTCGGATTAAATAAGAGGAGTTCAGAGAGAACAAAGGAAACTTAGACCATGTGCAAGGTGTGTACAAAGTCAAGAAGAGACCAAGCGTTAGGTGGGCGAGAAGAATTTATTTCCTTCGATATGAGTTATCGAAATCCCAAAAATGCAATGAGTGCATGAGAAGTTGGAATCCTTTAAGGATCAACATCAAAAGAGATAACACTTTTCAGAAGTGTTGACGAGATCCAAGAGTCAAACTCGTAGGAGGAGTAAAGGTTTGAAACCTTTGAAGACTGATAAATCTTCTAAGTCAGAAGAAATAAGAAGCTCAAGAGGAGGAGTGATAGTGGCCGTTGGGTCACTATGTAAAATATCAACAGTCGTTGGATCAGAGTAAAGTGCACGAGCCTTAGCGCTTCACACATTCAGGAGAGAGAGCTCATCAAGCTTTGAGAGTTGGGATTTCTAAATTGTGAAGAGCTGGAAATCCGAAGTATAATCTCATTCGTTCGATCAATAGAAACAGGTATGAGCCGTCATATTGTTTGAGGTAAGCTTCAAGCGTTGGATCACCCAGGGAGAATCTTGAGGTTTTTGAAGTGGGGAGAGCCGAAGGGCCGGAGCAGATATAGATTGTTAGATTCAGGAGGATATGTGTTGACAGGTCGTGATATGCAAAGGAAGCCAAAAGGTGAAACGTTGATACACCTGAAGCCCGAATAGCCGAAGAGTCGAGAGTCGTCGATATTCACGGGGACACTTGTCAACGGATAGTGAGCTCCTGGTAAAATATAGGGGGTTTCAGTTGAGATCTGATATTGTCGAAACCCAAAGATCCGATGTGAATTTGGACTGACATATCTAAGGGAGACGTAGTGTGAATCCATGAACTCTGGGTAAATTTTTGAAGTGATTCAGAGCCGTGGGATTTAAGAGACACGTGGCATAAATCCATGTACTCTAGGGGAAGACCCGAAGTAATCCTTGACTGTCAGATTAAGTGGACACGTGTCAGTGGATTATAGCCTTTGGATAAAATGAATTGGGAGGAAGGGTGAAGTTTGATATCTGAGATCTCAAAAGTTCAAAGACACAAAGGAGATCTCGACTGTTGATCGAGAAGGGGGCCAAAGGACAGTTAATCTGTGTTGAAAGTTCAAACACCTGAAGTGAAAGTAGGACCATTGATTTATCAAGACATGCGTCTACATATCATCAGCTCTCGGAGGTTTATGTACGGAATAAAGCACGATTTGAGATTCCAAAACCCCGAAGTTTGGAATCGTGAAGAGATATCGATTGTTGATCAAGAAGGGGAAGATCTCGTCTGTAGACTTGAAAAGCGCAGATTTGAACCATCAGTTCAAATAGTATCGTCAAGATCGCAAGATCGACGATCCCGTATAATTTCAGGGGAAGGAATTGCGCTGACTTTAAAATGTTGAGGGAGGGTCGCAATCGCATGGTCATGTGAAGTCACTGCCCAAGGTCACATCAAGAAGGGGCTTATCAAGAAAAGAGATAACACCCAGTACTCTGAGATTTCGTAGGAGAGCGAAAGGGAAGGTTGTGGGTGCTATCAAAACTGCACAAAAGAGTGGAAAGGGCCCATGTTTGGATACATAAGGGGACCGTTAAGGTTCCAGATATTCATTTGACTCAATAATCAGAGATCATTTGACCAAGAGGTCGTGTAGCCCTATGGGGGAGTAGGGGGGCTGCATCAGGCATAGAACAACCATACCAGACAAGATAAAGAATTTTAAAGTCTTCAATGAAGATCTAGAGTTGCAAAGATTCCTACACACCATTGATGAATTCTCCAATATCTCAATTGATCGAAAAATCAAGAAGGTGAAAATGAGGAATTAGAAGATCAACAAACATCTCATCTGTTGAATATAGTAGTTGGTCATGATATTGTGGAGCTGTAAAACAATCACATTCCAAGAGGACTAGTGCCATTGGAAAGTTTGTTTGAAAGTAATGATGTTTACAAAGGAACTCCCATGATGAATCAAGAATAAGAGATAAGAGATTGCAATATTGAGACCACTAAGAATCCCAAGATCATCAAGTTGTCCAAAGTAATAGCTACATACAAAAGGGTAGGTATGTTAGTCTTATAAACAAATTTGTTGATATTTGTTTATGGTCCTATCAAGATTTGAAGGCATTTGACATTGACATCATCCAACACAAGATCCCCCTAAAGGATGGCTCGAGGCCATTCATACAGAAGATTCCACAATTTAATCCCAATTTGATGTCCATAATTAAGAAAGAGCTAAAAAAAATGTTGGATGCCAAGATTATTGTACCATTGAGGTACTCAAACTTGCTGGCCAACTTAGTACCTGCAAGGAAGAAAAATTGGGAGATATGCTTGTGTGTTGACTTCAGAAATATTAACAACTGTTCTCTAAAGGATAATTACCCCTTCCCCAAGATGGATCATATTTTACAAAGGGTGGTAGGTGAACACATAATTTCCTTGTTAGATGGATACTCTAGTTATAACGAGATAACAATGTGTGAAGAGGATAAATAAAAAACAACATTCACCACCCCATGGGGAACATTCATGCATGACAATATGCCCTTTGGGCTGATGAACGTAGGGGCCACTTTTCAGAGGGCCATGGACATAGCTTTTGTGGGGGAAAAGGACAAATTTATGGTTATATACTTGGATGACATAAGCATTTTCTCCAAGTTTGATGATAAACATTTGTAGCATTTGGAGCAGGTTTTCAAGAAATGTAGGACGTATGGAATATCCTTGAATCCTAGGAAGTCTCACTTTTCCATGCCATAAGGAAAGATCTTGGGCCACATCATATCACCAGGAGGTATAAAAATTGATCCAATGAGGGTTTGTGTCATTCAAGAGATTGAGATCCCTAGAAATAAAAAGGTTGTCTAGTATTTCATTTTTAAGATAAACTTCCTCATACGTTTTGTGCCAAATTTTGTTGAAATTCTCAAGCCTATTACTAACATGTTGAAGAAATATGTTGTGATAAAATGGTCCTTGGAGGAAAAAACATCTTTCCAAATGATCAAGCAGGATTTAGTTGAAGCCCCTATGTTAGCCAGTCCCGACTATACCAAAGATTTCTTCATCTTCTCCTTTTCTTCAGAAGAAAACATTGATGTTGTATTACTACAGAAAAATGAGGAAGGAATGAACAATCCATAACATTTTTCAATAGAGCTCTTAGATATGCTGAGTTGAATTATGATATATTAGAAAAGAAGGCTCATGCACTGGTCAAAGCACTCAAATCCTTCAGGTTTTATGTGTTACAGTCTAGCATAACAACCTTTTTTTTAGCCGCAGTGTCAAACAAATTTTGGTCCATCCAGACAGTGAGGGAACAAGAGGAAAACGGATTGTCAAACTGTTGGAGTATGACCTACACATAAATCCCACCAAGATGATCAAAGGGAAAGGAGTGGCCAAATTTCTATCATAATCAAATTGTAAGGTTCTAGAATTGCATCAAATCTTCACCCAATGAGATGCCCCCATCATACATCCTGGACAAGCTAGCTTACAGGTATTTGAAAAACACTCCTCTTCACATTGGTATAAAAACATAATCTATTTTCTGAAGCATTTTAAATGTCCACCAAATGTGAATAAGATAAAGGCCAAGTATCTCAAATTGAAAGCAATCAAATTCTTCATCTAAAACCATAACTTGTATTGGAGAGATGTTGCAGGAATCCTCTTAAAATGACTTGATCAAAATGAGGCCAAACAAGTCACATAAAAAATGTATAGAGGAGTATGTGGAGGACACCACCGTTGGAAGGCCACATCTCTCAATATCCTAAGGGCAGGGTATTATTGTCCCACCCTTCTCTCTGATGTATTTTTTGTTGTCAAGGCCTACAATGAATGTCGTATTTTTTCAAGGAAACATAAGTTACTATCACTACCCCTAATACCTATCACTACCAGTGGTCCATTTTAACAATGGGGGTTAGACTTCGTAGGAGAGATAAATCCACCCTCTAGTGGACAACACAAGTGAATCCTCACTTCCACTGATTACTTCACCAAGTGGATTGAAACTGTGCTCGCCAGGAATGCTACTAATAATGTGATCATCAATTTCCTCGAAACTAATATTTTTACGAGATTTGGTTTCCCTAGTAAGGTTGTAACAAACAATTCCCAAGAAGTCAAGTCCAAAGCCACGATTGACTTATTTATAAGTCATAACATTTCATTGACACATTCCACACCCTATTACCCACACGAGAATGGTTTGGCAGAGTCATCAAATAAAACTCTCATCAGGATTATCAAGAAGTTACTCGCTAAAAACAAGAAATCCTGGGACTCTAAACTCAAGTATGCTTTGTGGGTTGACATAATAAACACCAAGAAGTCTTTGGGGACCTCAAAATTCCATATTGTTTATGGCATAGACATTGTTTCTCCCACTCAGCTTAGTATATTGGTCCTAAAATTCTTACAGGAATACATTGAGGAGCCTTGTGACATCCAAAGGAGAATCTTCTAGATTATAAAAGTGCAACAAATAAGAGAAGCATTGGATCAGAGGACATAATCATAACAAAGAAAATTCAAATCAACCTTTGACAGGAAAACCAAGAAGGAAATTTTTCAGAAAGGTGACTTGGTCTTGAGGTGGGATGCTAGAAGGGATGACAAGTCAAATCATGGTAAATTTGACAACCTCTGGTTTGGCCCCTTTAAGGTGGTTTAAGTTCTGGATAATAATACATTTATGTTACACAATCTAGGTGATGGAGAGATCATTGGAGGCCCAATAAATGGGGGCTTCTTGAAACACTATTTTATTTGAGGATGAGGGAAGGTCCCTCTTGTACCATAGATTCTTTCTTATTGTTTTTTATTAGGTAGTTGTGTGTGAATAAAGACTACATAGCCCAACAAAGGCACTCGGGTGTAGTTTCAGTTTTCAGTTCAATAAAATGCATGGTTGAGGCACAATAGAAGATAAACAGGGGTGGCAGATAGAAACAAAGGTAAGTTATGGAATGTAAGAAAAGTTGTTTAATCCGAAGGCATCCATCTACAATTCTCAGCACCTCACAGGGACGAGATATCCCTAGTTGGAGCCAATGTTTTTACCTAGGTTTTCACCTGTGCCCTTTCTCTCTTTCACTCTATCCATCCATCAATGTTGATTTTTGTTGTTGATTGTTTAACGTGTCATCCATTTTTATTTTCATGGACCCTGTCTTCCTTTGCATTTTTCACCATCGATTTTTATTTATCGAGTGAGGATCACATGTTCTAGATTGAAATTGGAATACTCATCATCGTAAGTTATCACTAATAGAGTATATAGGAGTTCCACCTTATGCTTTGTGTGTGCAGGAGATGGACAGGATTGACAAATCCAGTGGACAACGTAGTAAGATTCCATGAAACTGGCAACCAATCAGAACATGGCATTCGGTCTCGGAACACACGCAGTGATGAGATCAATCTTCAAAGTTGAAGATCGAGCCTCCATCTCCATATCAACGATTACGTGGTGTTAAGGTAAAAAGGCATGAATATATGACATTTTTTCGCCGAGCACCTAACCCCAGCGCTAATCACCATCAACGATTTCTCCATCTACTATATCGATGGTCCTCACATGATTTTAGACCCCTTGACCATTCTACCTTTAATGGTGGGTGGGGGGTCTGGAATGGTAGTTTCCACGCCGTGGGCTCTACCTAACGTGGAACCTCCTCATGGTTTCAGACCCTCCCTTCTCCAAACTACTTATCGCCTACCCCCCCTCCATAATCCTACCAGATTGCCTCTCGATACCTCCCCTCTCGCCATGTGCCATGTGTCCTCCACTCACCTCCACTCACTCCTACCACCCCTCTCACCATCTGACACTTGGCTCCAACCCACACTCCCATTCCTCTCACGTATTTCTCCTTCCTCTCATTACATTACACATTTCTCCCACTCACACTCCACCCTTCATACACCTATACTCCACACTACCGATACCTCCCTCATATCACCTCTCACCACTTTCCACCTATATGCCAACCTCCACGTCCGCATGTTCATGACCAATTAAAGATGTCATTTAGCAGGGTCAACACAACAAGTCATCTCCAGTCGCCATAGAAAACTCGCAGGCACGCCAATGCTCGACACATCCCTCACGTATGCCACTTCAAGTCTGCCAACTTAGTTCATCCAGTTCATGCATTAGTTCTATCTTAGAGACAGTAGTAGTTTTTAGTCAATCAATTCCATCATTTTCTCAGATTAGATTTTAAAAGTGGTCTTTTGTGTGTGATAAGAACCACTTGTTGTTGGTGAAGTTCAGTGTGGATTTCACATGCTAAACTCCATGCAATGTTAGTTAGATTAGTGATTCTATCTTACAGTCAGTAAAATAGAATTAGGTCTGAGTCCCCTAGGGATGAGAACCTATGCAACTCTCTTAAATAGGGATTTTTTGGATATTTTAAAGGTCGTATTTTGGGAGAGGAAATCAATATATCATATTGACTCGACATGTTCTGCACATAAATAAAAGTCTCTATCTGGTGAACATATTTTTGATGATAGTGTTTTTTTTCTAATCTATATGTGTGTTTCTTATCGTGAATGCAATCTTGATTTGTGTGAAGTGCTTTTCTTTCCCTTTAAACTATTGTATAAATCATATTTATTAACATGAAACTTGTGATTATAGCCATGTATTTACGAAGCCTTGTTTTTCTTGAAACCTGTGGGAGTGATTGAGTTATTATACATGTTTTGTGTTTGAAATAATATTTTATGCATCGGACTTCTTGCAGCAAATTACTCATAGAGTGGTGTGTTGTTTCCTTGCTTTTACCCCTATTTTTCACTGTCTGTCATTAGTGTGCCACTAGCCAAGGAAGACCCTCATCCTTGTCTGTTTCAAAACCCAACCTTGAGATTTTATTGGTAAAACCCACCCTCTAAATGACCCACAATAGACAAATAATAATAATTCTAAAACTGATAGGTGGCCTAGCTCTGCCCTTTAGCAGTCAGGTGCAGAACTTAGGACCAACAGGGGGTTCATTCAAAACTTCATCCTTGGAATTGTATTGCCAAAATAAAAGTTTGAAGAGTCTAGTTTAGGTGGAATAAATGAGGAGTAGAAATTGTCTTGCGAGCTATTGTAGTAGGAGATATCACCTTCACTAAAAACATGAAAAATAAGGTAATGCCAACATCGAATGAAACTCCTATTTGTATTTTTTCTTGAATATTGCAATAGATGCACCCCTTATTCAAGACATGTTAGATATTTGTGTAGATCTGAAACTCCATAAGAGTGAAGGGAGTAACATTATTTTCTGGTAGCACAGGAGGAAATTACACAACTTCTCAAGAAGAAAACCAATAGAAGAAAACCAATAATGAATTGAATCTATTGTGGACAAAAATACTATGAATGAGGTGTTATGCAAAATGCATTTGAAATAACCCCTTATCAAAACATTGTAATAAAAAATATTTTTTAGTAAATTTTAAGTTAAATGATCTTGTTATCACTTAAACCATTTATTTATAAGGTTGATGTTAGTTAACCATAGGGGAATTTGTAAATGATTTTAGGAGTCAATTTCAATTCAACAAATGGCTAAGAAAACCCAATTTATCAAATTCCCAATGTACTACCATAAATAAATCTACTCATAAAAGTGGGAAAAAAAAAATAATAAATGATTTAAGGATTGAAATTTCTCAAAAAAAAAAAAAAAATCCATATTTAACAATAATTGTATGAAATTTATTGCAATTATGTTATGAAAAAAATGTTAATAACTCTACTCAACATAATAAGTATACACAACATAATTTATAGAAATTTGTAACATATGTAATTAATCAAAATGAATAACAAAACACAATTTTCTAAATGTAGAAAATAGAAAGTACAATGAATAAGCATTACTATTCTAGTGAATTAATTGGTGTTTTTTTAGGCTTTTTTAGTACATGGAAATTGACCCAAAAAAAACAATTAAAGGTTTTTTTCTTTATTTTTAGATAAATCAAAATTACAGCAAAATAATTTAGTTCTAATTTATCGAAGAAAAAATAAAACCTACCTAAATGCCTACTTAAATATGCTTAAAATGCATATTATTCAATGTTTTAACGTAGAGGTTTTTTTCGATAAAAATCAAGAGTTAAGATTTAGTAAACCAATATCAATTCATTCATTCAAAGGAAACGAAAAATAAGTAAAAGTGAATCGACTGAAAGACAATTAGAAGCTTATTAAAACCAAAATTAAAGATAAGTGAAAGATAAAATAGAAATTTCCCATGTACAAATAACATGTGGTAGTGAACAATTAAAATATATGTCTTTATTATCAAAAGTTGCAAGTATAAAAAAGTTCACACAAGTTTGGATAACAACACTCCATGGTACAATTTGACTTTGTTAAAAGGAATAGAATTAGTCATGATATGATATAGTAAAACCAAATCATAAACATAGTTAATCCATGTTAGCAATCAATTTTTATCTGTTTAAGAAAATAAAGAAAAGAAAAAACACAAACTCAAAATACCAATAAATCACAAAAGAAAATTAAACCACTCTTCTCCTTACTTAATACAATATATAGAATAGAATAAGAATGCGAGAAAGAAAGGATAAGAATAATCCAATCCAATTATTAATGCTTCCCATCGCCAATGATAGTTCATGTAATAATAACCCTTATAAACCTCCATTATACAATAGGGTGCACCTTCACTCTTAACCGATAAATTCCATGAACAAATCAAATTAATGATTCATGTAACTTCTCTACTAATAAGCCTAGAAGTAAGCTTAGGGTGCACCTTCTTATCACCATGCACTCTTAACCAATAAATTCCATGAACAAATCAAATTAATGGTTCATGTAACTTCTCTACTAATAAGCCTAGAGGTAAGGTTGTCATTATAGGAAATATGGACCTCAAAACATATCAAGGAAGATTCCTCACTAAAGCACATGGCTTCTAATATAAATTGGCATTCCAACAATAAATAAGCAAGGTTAATTTAGACCCACAAAATTAGGGTTTCCAAAATAGAAAAGTTGATAGGACTATCTTAGGAAAAGAATAGACCTAAAAATTGCATCTATGTTATCCAAGTAAGGCGCATCATCTGCTGCAGCATCGTATTGTATCGAGTCTTAGACATTCACCTACAACATTGTTATTAATTACCTTGTTCACTGGTTCCGGTACTGGTGCATTTTATTTGTGGGTTGCTGGAAGATATCTTTGATAAACCGCTTGAAAGAATTCATTGTAGGAGGTTAGGCTTATGCGTTGTGTTGTGCAATAGCCATCGTATCCTTCTGATTTTATGGTTGAGCATTCTATACCCAATCTGTGCGTTTTTTTAACACATACAACCTCCGCACCAATCGCTTATTACAGACATCCCAGCACTTTGAACTAACCAACTTGTATGGTAATGGACGTGGGGTCAAAGCGTTCCCAGCCTGACCGCTTTGTTTTTTTGTCAGCCCTTGCAAGCAGATACATATACCTAACATTGATCTATTTGTGAGGAAAGATTTTTCATTCCTTAATGTTGTTGGCCACTTGGCCGGAATAGTCATATAGATGTAATGTGTTAAATAGTCATAACAATGCACATTCGAATAAAAGAGTATACATCCTCCCTACAGTACTTGGAGTGCTCCCTTGAGGTCCTGTGGTTGCATATTTAAAACCGGAGTGCATTCTGCACATCATAATTGATTTTAATCCTTGGCCCGGCATTGGCACCACAAGCAAATAAACCAGGTTTCCATTCAAATCAGAAGTAAAGCAATTCATTCACGGTGGTGAATTCATTTCAAGAAGTTTGATTTAAGCATTGATAATTGATTGCTGAAATTGTATACACACCATTTATTTTTATTTCTGTAGGATATCTCCATGTTGATGAAGTGTATCAATTAAAAGTTTTTTGATGAAGTAGATAAGTTATGTCTTTAAAGGAGAATAAATTAATGTTATAAAAAACATGTTTTTTTAAATGAATGTTTGGACACAATTTTGAAGAATTGAAATTTCCTTTATAAATATAAAAACCCATAAATTCATTTGCAATGCAAAATAGTTGTCTCCTCCTCAACTTGAACACACACATATATATATATATAGATTTTACACATAAAAAGAAAAAATAGATTTACATTTAAAATTAAAAAATTGTAAAACAAATTGTCAAATCTCAAAACAATCAAAAGGTCCATTGGCATGACCTTGTTTAGACTACAAGGCACTCGTTATTCGTGCAAAGGCCCTATCCCTTGGAAGGATCGATACAGTAAGAATCTCAATCATTGTGGGTCGACCTATCGATTAACAAACTACCTATCAAGTAACAAACTTATGAAAACTATTAGACACTTGAAAATAGATAAGCATGATGTGTTTTATTCATTAATATGATATACTTATAATTACTTTGATGTGATTCTTGGGTTTTTCTTTCAATGTCTCTTGGACTTTTAATGATTATTCACATATTGTAACATTTCATATTCTTTCTCCAAAAACCCTAATGGATTAGGTTTCTAACATTTCTCCCCTTAATTGAAAGGGGTGTGTGTGAATTTAAGGTGAAAGTCGATGATGATGCACGAGCATTGCTTTCAAAGTAAAAAATGCAAGCGTGGAGGAAAATAAATGGCATCTCAACATGATAGAGTTTCAAATCAGAAATTAACTCAGAATTAAATCTAGTTGTTGAGATATTTTTGAAAGAAACATTTTAAAATATGTCATGTTTGTAAAATCATGAAGGACAGTAAGGGGTTGCACATATAGAGTGTTGAATCTTATCTAGCAATAACTGTTAGTTATTGTAATAGGACAGAGTAGGTAACTGCTAAGAGTTTGATAGGATAGGTTACAGACAGGAAGACAAGAGCTCATTGAGCCGGTCCTTAGATAGTTTGTTGTTGCATTGTAAATGTATTAGGAGACCATGAGATAAAGATAGAGATCAGTAGAACATAATATAGTAGAAGAAAAACTATGTAATTTGTTTTGATGAATGAATAGTACAGACAGAATTGTTCCAAATCCTTGGACTGTTTTCATTTGATGTATGAATGAATGAATGTTATATTATGTGTATGTAATTTATTTCATTTTTAGTTCATGTGTGATTGTTCAAGAAGTTGATAGTATGAAGTTGTGACGAAACTAGATAAGTCTCATTTGTTTCTCTTTTGGAACTTGTATGCAAGGTGTGCATCTCAAACACAAGGAGTGCGTCAATTGAGTCTCGGATTGAATAAGAGAAGTTCAGAGAGAACAAAGGAAACTTCGACCATGTGCAAGGTGTGCACAACATCAAGAAGCGACCACGCGTCAAAGAACCAAAATAGAGGAACAGGTGGCCGAGAGGTATTTATTTTCAAGAAATCCTTCGATATGAGTTATCAAAATCCTAAGAATGCAATGAGTGTGTGGGAAGATGGAATCCTTTAAGGATCAAGCTCAGAAGGGATAAAACTTTTCAGAAGTGTTGACAAGATCCAAGAGTCGAACTCATAGGAGGAGTAAAGGTTCAAAACCTTTGAAGATTGATAAATATTCTAAGTCGGAAGAAATCAGAATCTTAGAAGGAGGAGTGATAGTGGTCGTTGGATCATTGTGTAAAATATCAATAGCCATTTGATCATAGTAAAGTGCACGAGCCTTAGCACTTCGCACATTCCTTAGAGAGAGCTCATCAAGCTTTGAGAGTTGATATTTATGAAGCCCGGAGAGTCGGAAAGCCAAAGTATAATCTTATTCATTCGATCAATAGGAGAGCCGAAGGGCCAGAGTGGATCTGGACCATTAGATTTAGGAGGATATGTGTTGATAGGTCATGAGATCTAAAAGAAGTCAAAAGGTGAAACTTTGATACACACGAAGCCCAAATAGTCGAACAGTCGAGATTCGTCGATATTCACGAGGACACTTGTCAACGGATCATGAGCTTCGGGTAAACTATAGGGGGTTTTAGTGGAGATATGATATTGTAGAAACCCAAAGGTCCGATGTGAATCTGGACCAACATATCTAAGGGAGACGTAGCATGAATCCGTGAACTTAAGGTAAAGTCCCGAAGTGATTTAGAGACGTGGGATTTAAGAGAGACATGGCATAAATCCATGTACTCCGGGTGAAGACCCGAAGTAATCCTTGACTATCAGATTAAGTGGACACACGTTAGTGGATTATAGCCTTTGTTAAGCCCTAATATTGGCTCATTATCCCTTAATTGGGACATATTATATTAGTAATGTTATTTTATTTATGTTGGCTTTAGGCCATTAGTTGTAATTATACCTCCTAGTTTGCTATATATACCAAGGAGACATTTTCATTTTAAATCATCTTGTACTTTAACATTTAAGTGGGGTGAAAGGATGTTTCCCCCTCGAAGAGGCTTATTATTTGAAATTATCTCTTTTTCAAGGTGTTGAGTACTTTTTCTGAGGCTTTTCTATGCTATATTGATATTTAGTTCTTAGCATATGGTATCAAAGCTCAAGGTCTTGGGGTTTCGCTGCAACATCTGAGACACCTTGGCATTTTCACTATAGCTTGTTTTCTACAATGTCTCAGAAGGAACAACTTGGAGAATATTTAGTAGACGGACCATGGTACGTTGCGTTCAAAATTCATCTCTTGAGGCCTTATACTTTCGGAGATACAACCTGTACAAGATAGGGTTATAGAATCATTATAAACTGAGTCATTGCAGAATTTTAGCTATAATTTTTTTTTTGTAATGTTTCAGACCTTGAACTATGGAGGCTATTTGCAGAAATTAGTAATTTTAGCTTCTGGGTCATCTTAAATTTGTAGACACACCTTGTGTAAGATAGGGTATCTGACTAGTGCAAGAAATGTTGAAAGTAAAAATATGGCTATGGCTACTAGAAGGACCAATCCTAACATCTATAGAGAGAACAATGTTCCTTCTTCTAAAACACCTCAACCTACAAGGTTGACACCTCAACAATTGGAGGAAAGAAAAGCAAA
>ML781357.1:253397-355725 GCA_009831015.1 Picea engelmannii | reverse complement strand
CCCAAAGATTATTGTAAGTGATAGAGATCCCATCTTCACTGGACATTTTTGGACAAAATTATTTTCTTGTTTGGGTACTCAATTGGCTCATAGCTCATCCTATCATCCTCAATCTGATGGACAAACTAAGATAGTGAACAAATATCTGGAAGACTACCTTCGTTGCTTTGTCTCTGATAAACAAACACAATGGTTCAAATGGTTACCCTTGGCAGAATGGTGGTATAACACTTCCTTTCATACTACAACAAAAATGACACCATTTATGGCACTTTATGGATACCATCCTCCTTCCATCACTTCTTCTCTAAAAGAAAAATCTAAGGTTCAAGCAGTGGAAGATCACATTGAGAATCAATCACAAGTTCTCCAAATCTAATGGACAACCTGACCATGGCACAAAATCGCATGAAACAACAAGCAGATCGACATCGTAGTGAAAGAAGTTTTGAAGTAGGGGATTGGGTGCTTTTAAGACTACAACCATACAAACAGATGTCCCTCAAGGAAGCGAAAAAGGATAATAAATTATCACCAAAGTACTATGGCCCTTATAAGGTGTTTCAAAAGATTGGTACTATGGCATACAAATTGGAGTTGCCTGCATCTTTATGAGTACACCCAGTTTTCCATGTTTCATGCTTAAAGAAGGTTATAGGCGACAAGATCCCAATTCAAACTATATTGCATAACTTGATGAGGAAGGGAAAGTCATATTGGATCTTGAAGCCATCACTGACACAAGAATTCGTCAGCTGAGGAATAGATCCATTTCAGAGTATCTCATTAAATGGAGGAAACTACCGGCTGAAGATTCCATTTGGGAAGATGAGTCTTTTATATAGAAGCATCCAGAGTTACTCAAGCATTGTGGACAAAACTTGTCTGAAGGGGAGGGGCATGTTAAGCCCTAATATTGGCTCATTACCCCTTAATTGGGGCATATTATATTAGTAATGTTATTTTATTTATGTCAGCTTTAGGCCATTAGTTATAATTATACCTCCTAGTCTCCTATATATATCGAGGAGACATTTTCATTTTGAATCATATTGTACTTGAACATTTAAGTTGGGTGAAAGGAGGTCACCCCCTCGAAGAGGCTTATTATCTAAAATTATCTCTTTTTCAAGGCGTTGAGTACTTTTTCTGAGGTTTTTCTATGCTATAATGATATTTGGTTCTTAACAACCTTCGGATAAAATACATTGGGAGGAAGGGTGAAGTTTAAGATTTGAGATCTTAGAAGTTAGAAGACCCGAAGGAGATCTTGAATGTCGATCGAGAAGGGGGCCAAAGGACCATTGATCTGTGTTGAAAGTTCAAACACCTGAAGCGAAAGTAGGACTGTTGATTTATCAATACATGTGTCTACATATTGTCATCTCTGGGAGGTTGAAGTATGGAAGAACATAGGGTTTGATATTCCAAAACCTTGAAGTTTGGAATCGTAAAGAGATATAGACCGTTGATTGAGAAGGGGCAGATCTAGTCCATAGACTTGAAAAGCGCAAATCTGACCATTAGTTTAGATAGTATCGTCAAGATCGTGAGATTGATGATCCCATATAATTTTGGGGGTAGGAGTTATGTGTACCTTAAAATGTTGAGGGAGGTTCGCACTCATGTGGTCACGTGAAGTTGCCACCCAAGGTCATATCGAGAAGGGGCTTATTAGAAAAAGAGATAGCGTCCAATACTCTAAGATTTCACAGGAGAGAGAAAGGGAAGGTTGTGGGTGCTATCAAAACTGCACCAAGGTGCTGAAAGGGCTTGTGTTTAGATACAGAAGGGGACCGTTAAGGTTCCAGATAGTCATTTGACTCAATAATTAGAGATCATTTGACCAAGAGGTCATGTAGCACTATGGGGGACTAGGGGGGCTGCATCAAGTGGTATCAGAGGTGATATTGAGATTGTTTGCAGACAACAAGAAAAGGAGAAAGGAGGTAAGTTGGTATCAATTGTGTTATCAAGAAAATTAATTTTTTGTTTGTAGGTGATGTAGTGAAATCATGCCACCTAGAAGGCATAAAGAGAATGTAGAAATGGAAGAAGAAATGAGGTGAATCCGAATGAAACTGGATGCCATGGAAACATCACAGAGAAGAGCACCAGACGCTGGAGATATCAGTGAAGATGAGAGAAAAGAGTTAGAAGTTGAAGAAAATGTAGCAGAGGATGTTACACAAGATTGCTTGATAAAAGTTTTTTCAAAGATAGGAGCCAGAGAAAAGATATATGTACCAATGTATGAAGGCAATTTAGAAGTTGAAGAATTGTTAGATTGGGTATGTTCTATGAACAAGTACTTCAATTACAAAGATATTAAAGAAGACAATATGGTGAAGCATGCAGTGACAAGACTGAAGGGTCGTGCAACACTATGGTGGGATGAACTGCAAGTCGAATGTAGGAGTAATGGTAAGAAGAAAATTAAAAGTTGGGATAGGATGGAAGCCAAGCTAAAAGACAAATTTATCCCGAATGACTATCAAATCAATCTGTTCAAAATATTGCGGAACCTGCGACAAAAGAGTTTGTCAGTAAAGGAGTACACTCAAGAATTTTACAGACTGAACATGAGGGCTGGAGAGAAAAAGAATGAAGATGAGAAAAAATCCAGATATATCAATGGGCTGAGATATGAAATACAAGAGGAGATCAACTCGATGTTTGTTAGTAAATTTGAGGATGCTTATCAGGAAGCCTTTAGAGATGAAGAGAAATTGGCCAGGAAGCAAATCCAATGAAACAGAGGAGGAAATTCAATCAGAGGTAAGGGAACCAGTAGAGAGAAGTTATAGAAGTTGAAGCATGAAGCTGCAAACAACATAGTCACCATGAGAAAGGTGGAAGTTTTAAAGAAGGAACACAAGGAGGAAGAAGCTCTTTTTCCAGAGGAAGAGGAAGAGGAAGAGCCAGAGGAGATGAAGTTAGATGTTATACCTATGGAAAATCAGGGCACAAGTCTTGGGAATGCCCCAAGAGAATGAAATAAGGAGGAGGTGATGCACACGTTGCTGAAGCATAGAAGCATGTGGAAGCAGAAGGAAAATAAGGAGGAAAGAACCTCATGATGAGCAAGATTCTTCTTAAACTAGAGAAGGAGATGGAGGAACTAGTTCAATGAACAATTTTGTTCATAACTGCTTGCAAGACGAAGGAAAAAATTTGCAAGGTGATCATAGACAGTGGGAGCACTGACAATATTGTATCCATAGATATGGTGGAGAAACTAGATTTGAAGACAAATGCACATACAAACTCATACAAGGTATCATGGTTGCAGAAAAGACATCAAGTAATGGTAAGTCAACAATGTCAAGTTGAATTTAAAATAGGAGGTTATAAGGATGAAATATTGTGTGATGTAAATCCTATGGATGTATGTGATATTTTATTGGGGAGACCATGGAAATTTGACAAAAAAATTATCCATAATGGAAGAAAGAATACTTATACCCTAGAAAAGAATGGTAGGACACATATGTTGTTACCAATAGAAGACAAAGAACAAAACAAGGAATCTAGTTCAAGAATACTTCTCATGAGTGGGAAGGAACTCTTGCATGAAATCAAGAAGGAAAAAGAAATGCAGTTTATTGTAGTGAGGAAGCCCAGAGTTATCCTTACAAATACTTATGTGGAAGATTTGCCTGAAGAAATCCAGGAACTGTTAGAAAACTTTGCGTACATAGTAGTGGATGAGTTACCGTAGTCATTGCCACCCATTAGGAGTATAAGCCATCATATTGACCTTATTCCATGAGCTAGTTTACCAAACAAAGAATCTTATAGGTTGACACCTAGAGAGAATGAGAATGTCAAAAATCAAGTCTAGGAGTTGTTGGATAAAGGTTTAATGAGGGAAAGCCTAATCCCATGCACATTACCAACTGTGTTAAGTCCAAAGAAGGATGGAGGATGGTGAATGTGTGCAGATTCCCGAGATATCATCAAGATAACCATTAGGTACATATTTCCTTTACCGAGGATGGATGATTTTATGGATTGTTTGAGTGGAGAAAGCTATTTTTCCAAAATAGACTTGAAGAGTGGATATCATCAAATAAGAATGAGAGAGGGAGATGAATGGAAAACAACATTCAAGACAAATGAAAAATTGTTTGAATGGTTGGTCATGCCATTTGAGTTGAAAAATGCACCAAGCACATTTATGAGATTGATGAATGAAGTATTGAAAGACTTCATAGGAAAATTTGTCATAGTATATCTGGATGACATACTAATATTCAATAAGACAAAGGGAGAACACTTAAGACATTTGACATCAGTGATGGAAAAGTTGTAGCAAGAGAAGTTGTTGATAAATCTGAAGAAAAACTCTTTTATGAAGAAGGGACTCATATACTTGGGTTTCGTAATCTATTCAATTGAATTGAAGATGGATCCAAAAAAGGTGAGAGAAATCAAAGAATGGCCATAGCCAAGCAACATATCTGAGGTAAGAATTTTTCATGGGTTAGCAAGTTTTTATAGAAAGTTTATCATAAATTTCAATGATATATGTGCACCCATGATTGACATTGTGAAGAAGAAAAACAAGTATTTTAAATGGACAGAGGAAGATGGAGAAAGTTTCAAGGTGTTGAAAGAGAAAATCACAGAAAAACCATTTCTGGTCTTGCCAGATTTTGGAAAAACATTTCAAGTGAGATGTGATGCAAGTGGATTAGCTATTGGAGTAGTCTTGAGTCAGGATAATAGGCCATTTTCTTATTTCAATGAGAAGCTAAATGACACCAAGAAGAATTATTCCACATATGACAAATAATTTTATGCAGTGATTCAATCTTTGAAGAAGTGGAGACACTATCTAATTCCTAAAGAATTTTCCTTGTACAATGATAATAAAGCTTTCCAATTTATTACTAGGAAAGAAAATTTCAATCAGAGACATGCTAAATGGGTAGAATTTATGAAATTTTTTACTTTTTTTATTAATCATATTGTTGGAACTGCTAACAAAGTTGCAGATTCTTTGAGCAGGAGGACTTTAATTGTACAAAAATTCCAAGTGGAGACCTTAGGGTTTGAACACCTCAAGGATATGTATAGAGAAGATGCAGATTTTAAGGAAGCTTATGAGGAATGCAAGAATCCTTTGTTTGGAGACAAAATCCCATGGACTGAATATTTGATCCAGGATGAATTATTGTTTAAGGGAAGCCAACTTTACATACCGAAATGCTCAATGAGAGATAATTTGTTGAAAGAGAAACACAACGAAGGTTTAGCTAGACATTTTGGTCATGATAAGACATTTTCACAGCTAAGTAATTCATATTATTGGACGAGCATGAAGGCAGAAGTGAAAAGGTTTGTGAAAAAATGTAGAATTTGTCAATATGCAAAAGGAAGACAACAAAACATTGGTTTGTATCAGCCATTACCAATTCCAGAGAGGTTGTGGGATGCAATCAATATGGATTTTGTTTTGGGATTGCATAGAACTAAAAAAGGGAGTGATTCCATATTTGTTGTGGTGGACAAATTTTTAAAAATGGCACATTTCATACCATGCTAGAAAAGAAACGAGGCTACACAGATAGCGAATTTTTTTTCCAGAGAAGTAGTGAGACTACATGGATTCCCTAGGAGCATAGTCTGAGACAGGGATACCAAATTTGTAGGACACTTTCGGAGGAATCTATGGAAGAGGCAGGGGACAAACTTGTCCTTTAGTTCATCATATCACCCTCATATAGATGGACAAACTGAAGTCATAAACATGATTTTGAGAAACTTGTTGAGAAGTTTAGTCACTGAGAAAGGTCGTCAATGGGATCAGATTCTGGCACAAGAAAAAATTGCATTTAACAATTCAGTGAAGAGAAGCAGAGGGAAAATTCCATTTGAAATTGTGTATGGTATGCATCCAAGAGGGACTACAAATTTGAGATATCTGAATCAAGATGAGTTCAAAAGTGCTGGAGCAGAGGATTTTCCAACAAAAATGCATAAAATCCATGACAGAGTCAGAGAGAATCTACAGGACAACAACCATAAATACAAGAGCAGAGTTGGTCAAAATAGGAGAGAAGTTTAATTCGAAGTTGGAGATGAAGTTTTATCTCATTTGAGAAAAGAGAGGTTTCCAAGGGGAACATATAACAAGTTGAAGATGAAGAAGATAGGACAATGCAAGATTCTCAGAAAATTCATAGCCAATGCCTATGAAATTGAGTTGCCAGACAATGTTGGGGTATCACTGATATTTAATGTTGCAAACCTCTATCCTTACATCATAGATGAGGCAAGAGAATTAGATGATCAAAAATAAGTTCAGTGGGAAGAAAAATTGCCTAAAACAGAAAAACCTCATATGGAGAAAGTCATTGAACAGAGAGATGGAAATAAGACCAAGAGAAAGACATATCCTAGATATTTAGTGAAGTGGAAATATCATCCAATGGAAGATGCAAGTTGGGTCACAAAACCTGATATTTTAAAGCATGGAAAGACAATTCATAAGCTCATGGACAGGAGTCCATGAAAATTTTAACCAGAGGAGTATGATGTAGGAGCATCACCTTCAAAGTAACAAACACAAGCATGGAGGAAAATAAATGACATCTCAACATGACATAATTTCAAATCAGAAATTAGCTCAGAATTAAATCGATTTGTTGAGATATTTTTGAAAGAAGCATTTTTAAATATGTCATGTTTGTAAAGTCATGAAGGACTGTAAGGGGTTGTAGATATAGAGTGTTTACTCTTATTTGGAAATAATTGTTAATTATTGTAATAGGATAAAGTAGGTAACCGCTAAGAGTTTGATAGGATAGGTTACAGACAGGATGAGGAGAGCTCCTGGATCCGGTCCTTAGATAATTTGTTGTTGCATTGTAAATGTATTAGGAGACCATGAGATAAAGATAGAGATCAATAGAAAATAATAGAGTAGAAGAAAGACTATGTAATTTGTTTTGATGAATGAATAGAACATACATAATTGTCCCAAATCCTTGGAATGTGTTCATTTGATGTATAAATGAATGAATTTTATATTCTGTGGATGTGATTTATTTCATTTTTGTTCATGTATGATTATTCGATAAGTTGATAGTATGAAGTTGTGACAAAACTAGATAAGTTTCAATTGTTTCTCTTCTTAAACTCATATGAAAGGTGTGCATCTCAAACGTAAGGAGTGCATTGATTGAGTCTTATATTGAATCAAAGGAGTTCAGACAGAACAAAGGAAACTTAGACTAGGTGCAAGGTGTGCAGAACACCAAGAAGCAACCAAGAGTCGAAGAACCAAAATAGAGGAATGCCAGGTGGGCAAGAAGAACTTATTTTCAAGAAACCCTTCCATCTGAGTTATTGAAATCCCGAGAATGCAAGGAGTGCATGGGAAGTCAGAATCATTTAAGGATCAATCTCATAAGAGATAACACTTTTCATAAGTGTTGACGAGATCCAAGAGTCAGACTCATAGGAGGAGTAAAGGTTTGAAACCTTTAAAGAATGATAAATCTTCTAAGTCCAAAGAAATTAGAAGCTCGGGAGGAGGAGAGACAGTGACCATTGGATCACTGTGTAAAATATCAATAGTCATTTGATTAGAGTAAAGTGCATGAGCCTTAGTGCTTCACACATTCAAGAGCGAGAGCTCATCAAGGTTTGAGACTTGAGATTTCTGAATCTCAAAGAACCAGAAATCCAAAGTAGAATCTCAATCATCCAATCAACAGGAACAAATCTAAGTCATCAGATTGTTTGAGGTAATATTCAAGTGTCATATCACCCAGGGCGAATCTGATCCATCAGATACCGTGGGTCTAGGAGGAGGCGAGTTTGAAACTTGAGATTTCTGAAGTGTGGAGAGTCGAAGGGCCGAATCGGATATCGACTATTATATCCAGGAGGATACGTGTTGGTGGGTTGTGAGTTCCAAAGGAAGCCAAAAGGTCAAATGTTGAAACACCCAAATCCTGAATAGTCGAAGAGCCGAGAGTCATTGATCTGCACAAGGACACTTGTCAAAATATCGTGAGCTCCGAGTAAACTGTAGGGGGTTTCAGTTGAGATATGAGATTGCCGAAACCTAAAGATCATAAGTGAATCTGGATCGACAGATCTAAGGGAGACGTGGCACGAATCTGTGAACTCCAGGTAAAGTCTCGAAATGATTCAGAGCCATGGGATTTAAGAGAGACGTGGCATAAATCCATGTACTTTGGGTAAAGACCCGAAGTAACCCTTGACATTAAGATTAAGTGCAAAGGCGTCAATGGATTATAGCCTTCGGATAAAAGGAATTTGGAAGAAGGGTGAAGTTTGAGATTTGAGATCTAAGAAGTCTAAATACCTGAAGGAGATCTCGACTATCAATCGATAAGGGGGCCACATGACTGTTGATCTACTTTGAAATCTCAAACACCCAAAGTGGAATTGGGACCGTTGATTAATCAGGATAAGTGTGTATATATCGTCAGCTCTGGGAGGTTGAATAATGAAAGAAAGTAGGGTCTGAGATTCCAAAAACCCAAAGTTTGGAATTGCGAAGAGATCTCGACCATTGTTTGAGAAAGGGAAGATCTGGTTCATAGACTTGAAAAGCATAGATCTGAACCCTCAGTTCAGATAGTATCGTCAAGATTGCGATATCGACGATCCCATACCATTTCAGGGGTAGGAGTTGCGTGGAATTTAAAACGTTGAGGGTGGGCCATGATCGTGTGGTCAGGTGAATTCACTGCCCAAGTTCACATCGAGAACGGGCTTATTAGGAAAAGAGCTAACACTGAGTACTCTAATATTTCGTAGGAGACCAAAAGGGAAGGTTGTGGGTGTTGTCAGACCTACACCAAGGAGCCGAAAGGGCCTGTTCTTAGATACATAAGGGGACCATTAATGTTCCACAAAGTCATTTGACTCAAGAATCAGAGATCCTTTGACCAAGAGGTCGTGTAGCCCTACGGTGGATTAGGGGGGCTATATCAATAGATACCATAAGTTGGTGTCTTCTACTAAATGGTGATGTTGGTTTAAGGAATACCACAAACTGATCTCATGGTTTAAATATGAACACAAACTCTGGAACCTGTCTCTAGGCTCAATGGTTTTCGAAACATTTCCTAAGTCGGCTAGAAGATCAAGGTCTTATGCTATTACTAATTGGAATTTCTCTCGAACGTGGATTTAAATATGAAAACAAACTAGTTTGTAGTAGAAGTTGAAAGTCTTATACCAAGTGGAGGTTTAAGGAAAACCACAAACCATTGTCTTGCAATACTATAAGTATTCTACTAAGCGGTGGTTTAAGAAAAACCACAAACCAATTGCTTGTCATGCTCACTTGTTACTTCTCAATTTAGGGGACTTTGACGATTGAATCCGAAAATCATTGATGTTGTTCTCCTGTCTAGCACAAGGTGAGAAAATTCAAATCTCTCCATTGCAGGATGTGTCAATACTCAACTGTGAATTTGTCACTATGATTGACATATCTTCTTGACTATTGATGATCGTCGTCAATAATTCATCCACCTATAATGGTTCTTCACTCTTGTTGGTTTTTGATAGAAACATTTATCTCGACGTTGATTTCCCCATTGAAGGTTGGTTGTTTAATCTTCTTAAATTCTCCCATGACTTAATCATGTTGTTTAGGTTTCTTTTTGGTTATTTTTTTAGGAATAGAACTACTTTCGATAGACATTTTCATTTCTTCTGTATCCTTGTATAGTGACTCTATTTCAGATTCAGGGTAATCCAATTTTCTTGATTTATTATTTGGTTGGGGTATCTTAGAATTTATAGAATTTTTCCCCTTATTTATATCATCATTTTGATGGCATAATTTCTCTATCAGAATTGCATTTAGTTCCTCTTGAGTCTTTAGAATCATTTCATTATATTCTCTTACTATTTTTAGTTCTTCTTTTATATTTGGTACTGTCTTTATAATTTATGAATCCTTATCAATATTGGGATCCACCCAGAGATGTCCATCACCTACATTACCTTCTTCATGATTCTCTTTTTGATGTTCTTCTCCCTGAGACTCAGGTACTTCTTTCGTTTTCCTGCAATATCAATTTATTTTTCTTCCTAGTCGTAAGAAGAAAATAAAAACAATTTTTCATGTTAGGTTTTTGCTATGATAAAGCCCATAAAAAGGCCAAGTTCTATAACCTACAACTCTGATACCATTATGTAAGAGATCTAAAATTCCAAAATAAAAAATAAAAAAGTATTATATCATTTATTCAACCATAACAATCTATTTTACTTGCCTTCCTCCATAACTTCTCACCACCTAAGTTAAATGTGTTCTGTACTAATTGTGATTTGAGCAACTCCATAATAAATGATATTTTTCGATTTTATCCAAGTCCTATTCCATAAGACTTACTAATTTGATAACCTATATACATATATCCTAAGTTTACATATTCTAAGGTTATTCCTATTTCGACTTGAGGACAATTTTGATATATATATATATATATATATATATAGAGAGAGAGAGAGAGAGAGAGAGAGAGAGAGAGAGAGAGAGAGATTATTTAATTGTCAAACCCTCTTATGGTTAACTTTGATATTTGATCATACTGTTTTAATATTGTATTATGCGACCCTTTCTAATCGTGCTCATATAAATTATCACCCAAGGTATATCATTGTCTCGTCACACATTACTTTTCATATGTATTAATTTTGGGTTTTATTTGGGCATTGGCTCTTAATACACAACATTAATATGGGATTTGATATGCGTTATTACTAACTTGGTTGTATCATGTAGTGGGTAACATTTTGAATACAAAGAGTTGTCACAATGTTCTACGAGGTTACTAAACTTGTATGGGTACCATCCTTAATTGAATTTTCCACCAACTTCTCGTTGTTTAGCGAGCATGTCCTTTGATTTTCATGTGCCACCTATAGTTACCATCTCGAGATGAGATTTGCTCAGAATTTGTGCTGAGTATGTACAGGCATAGAGTCCTTGTTGCTCGAACATTTAGGCATTTGGGTTGAAGCCTTAACCCTTCTGATCTTTCGCGATTTTGGCTCATTTCACAACTAGTGGTTTTGTTTCTCTGCTTTGCATTTTACTCTAAGAGGTTTGAGTGTTTTCACTATGTGAGTACTCAATCTTGATGGTTTTGTTTGGTTTATTATGGTTGCATCGCCATGGAACTGGTATGATTTTTCACCAACCTCTTCACTTTCTTTGTTTTCTCTGTAAGTTGTGTTTAACCTCGCCCTTAGCTCGTGGTGGTGGTAAATGTTAGGTCATTGACTCTGTCTATATGTTCCTACAAAATTTTACATGGAGGACCTCTTACTTCGTTATGTAAGTCTGTTATGTACGTTTATACTCTAGTTGGGATAATATTTCACTTTTAGTTTGTCCCTGGTCCGAAGGGTCTTATCCTTGGACTTGTTTTTCTATGGAAGTTGATGGTTTGAAGAACCTGTTCCATTCATATATGAGATTCTAACCCATTTAGGACACAAGATTAAAATAGAATTTTTGTTTTGCATATATTCGATTTAATTTCTAGTTTTTACTCTGTAACAAAGTTTCTTTGTAATCTTGATACTTTTATTATCGAGAAAATGACTAATGATGGGACCCGTTTATTGTTTTTTAGGGTACCCATCATCCATTCGACTCACTATACATTTGATGTAGTTCAAGCGATTTAAAGAGATACCAGATACTCGGTATACACACACTAAGTTGATCATTAATGTATGTAAATACTCCTGTCATTTTAAAATACATCTTTACCGCATCCTAATCTTTTTTTAATGTTTGATATACAAGTATGATGGAATTTTCTACCATGAAGACGTTGGAATACCTTTTCCTAGAAAGGTATTTGGGTTCCAACCTTAATTGCCTTCAATTTTTCCACCGCGTTCTAGAATTATTCTAAGTAAAAATTGTAATGTCGTTCATGAAAGTTCGTAACTCATATATGTTGTTTACGGATTTCCATGACTTTGTAATAGCCTCGTTATTATTTCCATTCATTTATATATAGTCATTATTTATCTTTTTGTTTCTCTTTAAGAGTATTTTCCTTATGGAATATACATGATCGTTGTATTGGTTTCCTTTCGAATTTATGCTATTGAGTGTCCTTAGACTTGCAATGATTCCTTTTGATTTCGTGCATGGGGAATTTTGTTTAAACTCTGCAATGAATTCCTTTTGTCTTCATTCATGGTGCATTTTGTTTAAATTCTACAAAAAATTCCATTTGATTTCATGCATGGTGCATTTTGTTTAAACTCTGCAACAAATTCCTTTCGATTTCATGCATGGAACATTTTGTTTAAATGCTAATTTTGGAACTATTTCTTATTCCGGATATATGTATAGTGGAAATTTGTAAATGCTAACAGTGTAATCTGTTTCACTTTCGAATATATACATAGTTTAATTTGTAAATGTTAACTTTGTAATCTATTTCCCTTTTGAATATATACATACTGTAATTTGTAAATGTTAACTTTGTAACTACTTACCTTTTCGGGTACATGCATAATTTAATATGCAAATGTTAACTCTGTAACTATTTACCTTTCGGGTACATGAATAATGAAAATTTTAATCTCTGTAACCGTTTCTCTTCTTGTCAAGCCTCTTATATGATTAGAACTATGGTTTATTGAATGGTTTATACCTATGAGTTTTATTGCTTTATTGTTGGTATAATGACTATGTTCAAAGATATAGGATCTAAATAGCTATTTCTTTCTTTCACAATTTTCCTACTTAAACTCATGATAATGGTTGATACTATTTGATAATGCATTTACTTTCTGTTACAATTTATTTATGCCAATAATTCAGACAAAGTAACGCACAATAAAAACACAGTAAAATCAAACATATTCATAACAATAATAAAACCTAGAACTTGGGGGGAAACCACATATTGAAGTACCTATTCCTCCCAACCTTAGAATAGAACCTATGTCACCTATGTCACCCCTAAGATGAGTTTGAAATCCAAGGGGTTGTCTATGTGGCATCTTCCAAAAATTTGAGCTTGACTTTTGTGAGTAATATTTGTAGAATTTTTACTCTGTCAAGTAGTTTTGTGCATAGCCTTTCTCCAGCTATCAAATACGTATCTCCTTTAGAATGGCGTCCCATTCCCTTTTCATGACTAGTTATATTTTTTCTAGGACTTGTGACACATGTCTTGAGCCTCCTACTCATTGACCACCTCTGAAATCCAACTTTACACCTAGTCACAAATTCTCCTATAAATAAAGAATGTGTCTTTTTGAAGTTAAGTTAACTATACAACGTATCTCAGTCTGTTGCCACTTGGCCAACCCCTTTGGATTACTAACTCCCTCTTTTAATATATGCTTCAACGTGTGTCCCTTTTTCCACATGTGTTTATTTCAAAAAAATAATAAGGTCTTACAATTCAATTTTTGGTCACTTAACCAATTTGTCTTTTTGGAAAGATAATTAGAATTCTAACTTAAAAAAAAAAAAAAAAATTGAAATAATAATTAAAATTCAATTTGTGGGATATCACATCCACACTTCATTATTCTTAGCATATAATCTCACATACATATTTTCAGTGCAAATTCAAGAGCTTATAAACTTACTTAAGCTTGCACAAAAACATAGATAAAGTATATTCAAAGTATTTGCATACAAAAGAACTGAGAAATGCTCATAAATATATCCAAACACAAATAATTAATATATTACCAATTTAGATGTTGTTTGATGTTACAAAACACAATATTTTGTAGAAATTTGGCTCCATTAACTCCTACAGTCTTTCATGAATAGATCTTCTTCTCTCACACTTCTCAAATTTCTTACACAACCACTATTTCTATGACTATGGACTATTACTACTTTCATCTATTTACAAAATCGAAAATATAAATACTAAGACTCATACTTCCTGAAGGGGCTAACCGAATTAAACATTTAAGAAAACAATAAATTTGATTGAATTTATTTAAGGGATCGAGAAAGATTAAAGATTTTCTCATTTAATAACACTCCTACTTGTCGCAACAGACTGAATAACACCCATGCTTGTCATGACAGACTGGGTCGGTGGAGATGTAAATATCATGACTTATAATTAATATCTCCAACACTCCCCCTTAATTATAAGTAGCTGGGAAACATAAGACACACAAAATTTTCATCAAAAGACTTAAATTGACATGAACTATCAAATATTTACGATTGTGTAGAATCCTAGACTACTACACAGATACTAAAATCCATATCTTGCCGAAGATTTTGTAAATGTATCTATGATTTGTTCTTTAGGCCTAAAAAAATCTAAGAAAATTTCTTTGTTATTCACTAAATCTCTGATAAAATGATACCTTGTATCAATGTGCTTTGCTCTCTTGTGAAACAAATGAACCTTGGATAGTGCAATGGAAGAGTTTTTATCACAAAATATTGTAGGTGATTCCTGTTGTTCCTACAGAAAATCATTTAACATTCTTCTCATCCAAACATCTTGACAAGTTATGGTTGTAGCTCCGACATACTCAGCTTGAATTGAAGAAAGAGTCCCAAAGCGTTTCATCCTTGATGCCCATGATACTATACCTATTGCAAAATGAAATGTGTACCCAGAGGTACTTTAACTATCATCTTTATTGCCTAAATAATCACTGTCAAAATATCCAACAAGTATGGAATATTCTGAAGTAGAATACAAAATGCCAAAGTCTTTTGTTCCATTCATATATCATAAAATTCTTTTACGTTCCTTCCAATGGGATTCTTTTTTAGTTTCCATGAACTTTCCAATCAGGATTACTCCATACATAATATCATGTTTTGTTGTTTTCAAATACATAAGACTTCCTACCAACCTTTTAAACGTAGTGGGATCCACTTTAGATCCTCCATCTTCCTTGCTTAGCTTCAATCCTAATATGAAAGTTGTTGGGGATGATTTGGAATTTATCATGTTGAATGTTTTCAAGATTTCATGTTTATATTTAGATTGTGAAATAAATATACCATCTTTGAACTCGTTAACTTCAATACCCATAAAATATCTCATAAGCCCCAAATTAGTCATTTCAAACTCATTCTTCATTACTCAATTAAATTCTTCCATGGAAAAATCACCTATAAAAATAAAATCATCTACATATAAGAAAACAATTAACATATTACCTTGTTTATTGGATTTGATGTACAATTTTTCTTACAATCACTTCTTTGAAATCCATTTTGAGTGAGGTAGGAATCTATGTGATTGTACCAAGCTTTGGGAGCTTGATTTAATCCATATAGTTCATTCTTTAATATGTATACTTTGTTTTCTTGTCCTAGAATCTCATGTCCTTTTGGTTCTTCCATATATACTTCTTCTTCTAAATGAAAATTAAAAAATATTGACTTTACATCCATTTCATAAACATGCCACTTGTTATGTGATGCAATAGCTAACATAGTTCTGACTGTGTCTATTTCTGCAATTGGTGCAAATGTTTCATTGAAATCTATTACGGGTTGTTGGGTAAAACCCCTGCAACTAACCTTTCCTTGTGCTTCTACACATTTCCATCTGCATCTTGCTTAGTTTAATAGATCCACTTGACACTTATCACATCCTTACTCTTAGGTACATCTACTGATTTCCATGTCTAATTGTTATCTATGCATTCAATTTGTTCATATATGGCTTGTGCCCATACATAATCCTTGATAGCTTCTTCAAAAGTTAAGGGATCATCTATTTGGGAAAACAGAGGAAAAAATGAGAATGAATTTGTTGTATCAACATTGTAAATGTTGCACAGACTTCTTGTCTTCCTTGGTAACATACTTGCTAATGTTGGATCCAGAGATGTAGAACTACTCGGACTCCTTGCTAGAGTTTGTTGCACTCTTGGTGTGGACTATGCACATACATAGCTCACTGAAGTTACAACTCGCATTGTGATTTGTGTCGTAGCTTCAAAAGTAGAAGGAACTGTGACCTGACTTATAATTGGTGTTTGAACCACTTCATCCTCCATATCATCATTCCCTATAGCATCAATAATTTTAACTGTTCTTTCTAAGCTTCCATCCCATGCTTCATTTTCCACAAATTGAACATCCGAGATGATTACGAATTTTCTTGCAATGTGATCATACAATTTTTTCTTTTGTATCTTCATACTACCCATCAAATATACATTTCTTTCCTTTGTTATCTAACTTCTTTCCTAGCTCATTTGGAACATGTGCATATGCAACACAACCAAAAAAATTCAAATGTGCAACCTTATTCTTCATACATGTCCAAGATTCTTGAGGAACTTTGTTTTTCACACTCTATGTTGGAAACCTATTCAAGATGTACACCGCAGTTTCTACTGCCTCAGCCCAATAATCATTTGACAAATGTTTGGTTGCTAACATATTGCACACCATCTCCATGATGGTGTGATTCTTCCTTTCCACGACACCATTCTGCTGTGGTGTATACCACACAATGAATTTCTTGTGAATGCCATAAAATTTACAAAAGTTAAGAAAATATCTTGAAGTATATTCACCACCTCTAGCAGTTCTAAGAACCTTCATGTAATAACCACTTTGCTTCTCCACAAGTGATTTAAACCGTTGAAAACAATCAAATGCATCATATTTATGCTTTAGAAAATAAATCCATGTCTTTCTTGTGATTTCATCAATAAATGTAAGAAAATATGTGTTTCCTACTATAGATTGTGTTTTCATTGGTCCACATATATGATATCTGAATGTACAATTTCCAGTGAAACGTTTTCTCTATATGACTTGCCAACTGGAAACAAATCTCTATGCTTCTTTCCAAAGATGCATCCTTCACATAGTCTTTCTGGTTTTTCAATTAATGACAAACCTTTCACCATATCCTTTGTATGTAGCAGCTTCGAAACTCCAAAATTTAAATTCTCAAATCTAAAATGCCACAGCCAGGAATCCTCCTGCACTTCAGATTGAAATGTTTCTTGAAACTCTGTGTTGTTGTCTTCTCCTTTCTTAGAATTGCGCTCACTTTTTTTTTTCTTCCTTGGAATAATGTGCAATTAGTTCTTCTCTTTATACTTTGAATGCACTTCCATAGTGCATATATTTTGCTTCATATACAACTTGTGTTATTTTCCTCTTCACGTATGGCTTCAATGTTAATAGTTGTCTTGTGGTCATCAAATCATGTCGTATGCTAGAAACATAATATACATTGAGCATAATTGTTTGCTCCCCCTGTTTAGTTAAAATGTTAATATTTCCTTTACCCAAGACAATGGCTTGGATATTGGTTCCAAGTGTTACTTTAGCTTGAATGCACTTATCCAAGCTAGAAAACAATTCTAAATTTATTGTCATGTGATTACTATAGCCTGAGTCTAAATGCCATATGTCATGTGGACTTTCTTGAGAAACATTGCATTCAATTGGGGAAATTATAGGCATTGTTTTAGTGCCCGCCATAAACATAGGACTGATAGGAGTATTTGTGTTGTTTGACTAATCTTGACCTTGTTTGTTCTGATTATAATGTCTCTTCTTGCATTCATATGCATAATGTCCATACCTTTTACAATAATGGCACTAAATCTTTCAATTATCAAATCTCTCACCATTGGGCTAACAAGTATTTTGAGATTTACCTCTACCACCAGTATTTGTAGGGCTGCTACTGCGTCCTCCTCTAGTACAACTCCTTACTCTACCTCTAGAGTTACCTCTCCTCCTTCCTCTTCTAGGAATTATAGATGAATGTGTGGAAAATTCATTTTCTAATGACATATTTGATATATTTAATAGGTGTTCATGATTAATGAAGGAGGCTTGCAGCTCATCTAGACTAAACTGACCGAGGTCTTTGTTCTCTTCTAAAGTCACAACAAGAGAATCAAATTTAGGATGAAGACTCCTAAGTACCTTCTGAACAACCTTCCCATCCTCTAGGGTTTCTCCATGAGACTTTATCTTATTTATTGGTCCAATAACGTAGGTGTAAAAATATTCTATTGAATCCGAGTCTTTAATTGACAGAGTTTCAAAATCTCTTCTAAGAATTTGTAGTTTTAAAGTATTGACCTTGTCCATACCTTGATAAGAAGTTTGTAATATGTCTCATGCTTCCTTGCATTTCCTTGTTGATGCAACTCTTGGGAGTATGCTCTCATGCATGGCTTGATGTATGTATAACATTGTCTTTCCATCCTTCTTCCTTTAATCTTTCAAGACATCATTCTCAGCTTGTGTGAGGGCATTGTATGTTTCCTAATCTGTTGGTTTCACATAGCCATTTTCAACTATCTCTTACACATATTGATACCAAAATAATTTATTCATGGTCAAGAACTATAACTCATAATTTTTACCTATAAAAGTGGGAGGTTGCAGATTTGAAGTAGAAGCCGTGATTTAAATTTCAACAATTACCTTACCACAGAGTTGTTGCTCTTTAAAACTACTCTTGAAACCTACTATGATAAACCTTCTCTCATACTAGATCTTGTTCAATACAGATTCAAGTATGAATGTTGTAAACACTGAGTGGTTCAATACAGATTCGAGTATGAATGTGCCACAGTATGAATGTTCAATACTTTGTCGCTCATCTTGCATAGTAAACTGCATGTTGTGATGATAACACTAGTAAAACAATTTATTTTAATGAAATGAACGTTATGTTATTCTTAGCAAATAAACTCACATATATATTTTCAATGCAGATTCAAGAACTTATAAACTTACTTAAACTTGCAAACAAACAAACATACTTAAACTTGCAAACAAACAAACATAGAAAAAGTATATTCAAAAATACTCATAAATATATCATAACACAAATACTTAATATATTACCAACTTCGATGTTGCTGGTTGTTATAAAAGATAATATTGTGTAGAGCTTTGGCTCCAACAACTTTTGTAGACTTTAGAATCAGAGCTTGTTCTGTCAGACTTCTCCAACTTTAAACATTTAAGACACCAATAAATTCGATTGTATCTGATTTACAACTCTGGAGAAATATTAAAGATCCGCTCATTTAATAAGTCTCTTGGGTGTCGTGACAGAATGAAAAACACCTCTACTTGCCGTGACAGACGGGGTCAGAGGAGACTTAAATCTCACTACTTATAACTAATATCTCCAACATAGCCATGTTAAAGCGTCCCATTAATATATGGAAATTAATGATGTTTAAAGTTCAAACTATGTCCTTTTTATCTGGTCTGTGTTGATGTAGGATGTCAGAGAAAACATAAGTTAGCGGGATATCAGTTTGGGTTGCCATGATCTCCTGTAAACATCATTTCCAACGGTGGAATAGGAAAATAAGATATTGCAAGGGCAGAAATAGGCAGAAATAGTTTTTGCGTCGTCTTTTGAATTTGAAACTTTGTTAATAACTTGAATTTCAAAATTTCGTTAAGCTTGAATAGCTACGTTTCATCGTTTCGTCATCTCCATATTTGGTTCTTTCTCTGTGCCATTCCTTTGGGCTGGAGAATCTCAATCCTCATTGCCATATATTAATGTAATTGGAGTTAATTCCGTCAATATAATCTTCCAAGGCAGTCTATAAACAATTAAAAGTATGAAAGTTAGTAAGAATGATCCATGGTAATAGCAAAAAAAAATTATTAGACATATGGAAAGTCTATGTAATATTTTTAGTTTATTTTTTCTCTTTTTATATAATTTTTAATTATTGGAGTAAGATAATAAATAAATGAAGTCAATATTTTGAGAATGCGTTTTGGGAGAGTATAATTTTATTTTCAATGAGTAAAATTCCGTTCCTGAAAAAGAAATTTCTCAAAATTCTATCCATCTATGCACTTATTAAATTTAGTCTTTAACAATATATGTAGAAAAGAGGAGTAAACTGTTTTTCATCTATCTTGTCATGTATCTTCGCTGTTAGAAATATGAATCACTCGAAAGTTGCATGGAAAAACCTGAAATAGTCCCAGGATTTTCAAAACTGAGAGTATGCAATTTTATTTCTAGCAAACAAAACAAGGGTCTTAAGTAAAGTATACACTGTCTGCATTTATTATTTATGCTTTTAGCTATAGTATGTAGGCAAGAACAAACTAGTTGAAACCGGGAATCCAAATATCCTCTCAGTTGAAAGATCAAAATCATTTCTCAGACTAAAATGACCTCCTACCACTTCCCGAATAGAATCTAACCAGTCTCATGCTTACATGCATTTATTCTACTAGTACCCTTATTTTGTCTTATTTAATTGCTAATGCAGCGGTGGTGATGTTGAGAATCTGGCCCCCCTGGTATCTCTCTTTTGGAGCAAAATATTTTGCGTTCGATCTCTCTGTCTCTGGATGATAATATTCGTGATTCTCCATTTTCTCTTTCACTTTCAGGTTGGCCCACAGCACCACGTTGATGATAACCGCTGTCCTGAAATTAGTAAGTAGTAAGACGAATTAAGAACGAATCAGAATAAGGATTCAGAATAGGAATAATTTGTTCATTGTGTTGAAGAAAAACCTTAGGCGGAGCTCGTTGGTGCAGATTCGAGTATGAAACAGCAGCTTGATCTTTTCTTTGACGGTACTGTTTAACTTCCACCATTTCCTGCCCTCTAGTTCCTGTTTCCAATCAATTAGAGAATAATATATCAAACAAAAAAACATCTCAGATATTGACTCCATAATATCATAACGGAATAAATAAATATAATGTATAAATTGTTGATCGTATCAAGAAATCTGAAGGGCATTTATATATATTTTAACATACACATTATATATATTTTAACATGACCATGTGTATGTGTAACATATGCCGCTAAATTTAGGGTACCTAAGCATGTATTAAAAATTATATGACTAGCACAGCCCTAAACTCATGGCTGGTGAACTCCTAAAGTTTAGGCTGGCTGGTTCAGGGAAAAAAAAATGAAATGCAGCTATAAAATGATATCGTGGTCATAAAATGAAAGTTAGTGAAAAAGTTAGTGGTTGAAATCACAACCATTGATTTATTTAGATGACTAAAAATATTTATAGGTGTAGGTTTTTAGGCTTAATTAGCAACAACTAGACTACTTTTATACTCGATGTTAGAAAAATCTATAATAGGTTAATAGGTTAAACTGAAATGAAAGAAGTTTGTGTTTTTATGTTAAAATTGTTTTTTGGTTTTAGAGTATAATTTGATATAGTTTAAATGGTTTATTGTTTATGATTAGTTAAGAGTGTTTTTAGAATATAAGAATATAAGTTAACAGATTAACATAAAAGGGATTTTTTTTTTTTTTTTTTTTTNTTGAGAAAATCAGTCTTAGTGAATATTATCTGTAAGTTATTTTAAATAGTCAAATTTTGTTTGTACATAATTGTTAGAATGTTAATCTTTCTACTAAGTATTTTTAAAAATGTTTCAATAAAAACTAAGCCAATAATATTAAATAATGTGAATCTTTTCCTACTTAGAATATATGCATATAAATCTATGTCTAAATTTATATTAACTTCTAACACTCTGAAATTTACATCTCAATTTATTGTGATATTTTTGATATTTTAATATGAAAAATCCAGAATTAAAACTAAGTTTAAACTAATATGCTAATCATGTTATCAACACTGATGAAAACCCCTTACTTTTTGTAGTACCGGTCATCGAGCTCTTAGAACGGCCAGGAGACAGTGCTATATGAAAAAGCGCAACACTAACAAGAAATGCAAAGGTCAGAACTCCAACGCGTCTAAGCTGGTTCGCCATGATATCTAAAGTTATTTGCAAACTCTTCTATTCAGATAGGGAGGAGAAACAATTTGCACGAGCAAATAGTTGTTGCTTCAATTTGCTAAATAGCCAAGGGAGAGAGTCAATTTATATGACAAAATATAAACGTCCTTGTCAAATTTGCGTCGGTCTATCAGCCATGGCGTGTCTATCCAAATATAAAGTGAAATTTCTTTGTCTCCTCCACGACACCAAAAATCTATGTAAATACTAAGAATGTCCAATAGCGTTAGTGGTTTCTTTCACCCTTTTTTTCCCATTAATAATAAGAGATATCCTCCCTTGCACATCACTAATGAGTGCGCTCTAACCACAAGTGAATGCCATCGAAGGGTATGCAGGGAGCGCATGGGAAAGAAAAGGGCGGTTGCTGATAAATTACCAATACAAGTCCACCAAGTAATTTGTATATCTGTCAAAGTTAACTTACATGCATTAATAAACACGTAAATTGTCCAATACAAACAGTAAAATGTCCAATACACGCAGTAATTTTTATATATTAAAGTTAACACGCTTAAAAAATTACAAATTGTCCGACACAACCCTATCAAGTAATTTTTATATATTAATATATCTTCTAAACTTTTGAAACTAGATATTAAAGCCTCTTACCTTTTAAATTTTGTACGATTTCCTTTCCAACTTACATGTATATCTTAATATATCCTCTTAACTTTTGCAACTAGCCTCTTACCTTTTAACTTTTGTAAGATTTCCTTTCTAACTTGAAGAGAAAAACTTTAAATCCTCCACCAAGTAATCTTTATATATTAATGTTTCCATTTTAACTTTTATAACTGAACATTAAAGCCTCTTATCTTTTATCTTTTGTAACAGTAAAACGGTGTTCGGAATGCGTATATTCCATTAAACTAATTTTGTTAGGTCATGTAAGCACTAACTTTTGTTTAATGCGATAAAATGTATGAATAACGTTGTATAAGATGGAGATCGTAGGCTAGCCCAAACAAAATTGCAAACACATCTCTTCGTTAAAAGATGGATGGCATTAACTTTTTTCCTACTATGTTTATTGTGAGTGCACGTGTGAAACTGGATTTGAAACTTGATTTGAGTCCAAAGTTTTTAATTTGTGGTTCTGGGTTTATATTTTCTCAATTTAGGGAAGGATATGGATGACAATTTAATCGTAGAATATTTTTTTTAGTTGTTGTTAATAATTGAGGAGAAAGGAAATGATCAGTAGTCATGTCGACTTGCTTCTAAATTATTAATAATTTGATAGTGCATAGATATTCTCATAAGGAAAGAGGAGTTGGGTTTGAGTAATATAAAAAAGGTTTGTTGTATTTGCATATTCACTAAGTTGTGGGTGTTGATTGAATGTAGAAGTAACAAAAAAATCATGTGTTTGAAACAATAAATGGTGAAAATTCTAGAGACTTATATTTTCATAAGGAAAGAGGAGTTGGGTTTGAGTAATATAAAAAAAAATTGTTGTATTTGCATACTCACTAAGTTGTGGGTGTGGATTGAATGTAGAAGCAAAAAAAAATCGTGTGTTTGAAAGAAAAAACACTCGTGCAAATTATAGAATTTTTCCACTAATTCTAAAAGGGATTTTAGATAGAAATTATCAAGAAATGTATAAATTAGTATATTGTTAGAATGTAGTATAATGTATAAATTAGTATATTGTTAAAATTTAGTATATTGTTAGAAAAATAATTTTAGAATGTCTAAGTTTAGTAAGGATGTTTATCACATTCATTTAGTTCGGAGTTCGTTGATTTGTCTAATTTCATATATATGTAATTCGCTTCCATGTAATGTACAGAGTGTGAGTGAGACTATTTGTCTCAACTCCGGTGTGAGCATAGTGTTATGAGTTTATGCATTTTATACTTGATGTCAGACCAGTTGCTGTCGAGAATAAAAATTGTCATTACTTCAGAAACTATAAGGACGTAGAGTTAGTGTTGTATGTCGTTTTGGAATATGTTGTACACTTTCTCTGATCTAGAGCACGCAGATTACTCTGCGCAACACAGTTACAAATACTGCGCAGCACAAAACTTCTTCAAAGAATTCTCAAGACTTACCCTGTGATGCAAAGACTGCATGATTTATTGTGTGCTGTGATAAAACACTTAATGAAGTGATTTTTTCACATAGTAACAAAAAAGTGCTATACTTAGTATATATATTCAGAAATACTCATGAAATTGTTAACACACAAAATACTTTATATTAAAATAAAATTTGGCGCTGCGTGTTAATATAAAATATACTACTGAATCGAGCTTCAATAACTTCTTGGACTTCTGCAACATATTAAACATACACAAATCTTGTGCTCTCATAATACTTCGACTACCTTTAGCTATTGTTGTTTCTTCTCTGCTCAGTGTCTATCACTCTCTACATCATTGACTTCTTACAGACTCAGACATATATAGATAAGACTGACATTTCATGTAGAAGTAAAAATAACTTAGACAATAAATTCATTTGACTTTTATCTACTTAACTAGACTCAAGAAATATAAAGATTGTCTTCATTAAATCACTCCCCTGCTTGACGATTGATTAAACTATGTTTGGGTAAACTTTAAAATTTGTATTTGCAACTCAGAACTGACTGAGACTAAAACGTTGGTGGAGACGTAAATCTCATCAAATTATAATTATTGTTTCTAACCCTCCCCCTTAATTATAAGTAGGTGGGATTATGAAAATTTGAGTTGGCATATACTGTCAAATGTTTGTTACTATGCAAACTCCCAAACTACTACCCAGATATTGAAATGCATCTCTTGCTAAAGCTTTTGTGAAAATATATGTGACTTGTTATTTTGAATTGGAAAATTCTAAACAAACCTCTTTGTTATTCACTAATTTTAAGATAAAATGATACATTGTATCAATATGCTTGGTTTTCTTGTGAAACACATGATTCTTTGATAACACTATGATTGAATTGTTGTCACAAAATATTGTAGGTGGTTCGTGTTGTTTCTACAACAAATCTTTTAACATTCTTCTCATGCAAGTTGTTTGACAAGTTGCGCTTGTAGTTGCAATGTACTCTCCTTCTACTTAAGAAAGAGTTACTATGCGTTGATTCCTTGATGCCCATGATACCATACCTATTCCAAAATGAAATGTGTACCCAAATGTACTTTTCCTGTCATGTATGATTCCTCCACAATCACTGTCAGTGTATCCAATAAGTCTGAAATCTTTTGAAGTAGAATACTTAATGCCAAAATATTTTGTTCCATTCACATATCTCATAATTATCTTTCCTCCCTTCCAATGTGATTATTTGGGAGTTTCCATGAACCTTGAAATCAGGCTCGCTCCATACATAATATCACGCCTTGTTGTTGTCATATACATAAGACTTCCTACCAACCCTTTAAACAGTATGGGATCCACCTTGGACCCTTCATCTTCCTTACTTAATTTCAATCATGTTATGACAAGTGTTGGGGTTGCTTTGGTATTTATCATATCAAATCTCTTCAAATTTTCATGCGCATAATTAGATAGTGAGATAAATATACCATCTTTGGACTGTTGAACTTCAATACCCAAAAAATATCTCATAAGCCCCAAATCAATCATTTCAAATTCATCCTTCATGACTATCCTAAATTAGTCTATGCCAAAATCACCTGTAAAAACAAAATCATCCACATATAAGTCAACAATTAACATGTTACCTTGTTGATTGGCTTTGATGTACAATGTTGGCTCACATTCACTTCTCTGAAATCTATTTTGTGTGAGATAGGAATCTATGTGACTATAGAAAATTGTGGGATATTGCTTTAATACATACAATTCTTTCTTCAGTCTATACACTTTGTTTTCTTGTCCTGGAATCCCATAGCCTTGTGGTTGTTCCACATATACTTATTCTTATAAATGTCCATTCAAAAATGTTGACTTTACATCCATTTGATAAAATGGTCATTTGTTCTATGCAGCAATGGCTAACAGCATTCTAACTATGTCCATGCGCACAATTGGCACAAATGTTTTATTGAAATCAATTCCATGTTGTTGTGAAAAACCTTTTATAACTAGCCTTGCCTTGGGTTTCTACGCATTTCCATATGAATCTTTCTTAGTTTTATAGATCCACTTGACACTTATCAAATCCTTGTCTTCAGGTACATCTACTAATTTCCATGTATGATGTTTTTCTATGCATCTATTTTCCTCATCCATGTCTTGTGCCCATACATCTTCTTTGATAGCTTCTTCAAAAGTTAATGGATCATTTATTTGTGAAAACAAAGTAATAAATAACAATGAATTTGTTGCGTCATCATTATAGATGTCGCATCGACTAATTCTATTTATTGATAATAGACTTTCTAATGTTGGATGTAGAGATGCAAAATTACTTGGACTATTTGTTGGAGTTTGGTGCGCTCTAGGTGTAGACTGTGCACCTACAAATCTCACTGGAGTACTTTACACTATGATTTGTGTCATGGTTCAAGTAGTGGAAGGAACTGTGCATTAAATTTTACATGGTGTTTGAACCAGTTCTTCTTTTGTATGATCATTCCCAATAAAATAAATAATTATGATTGTCTTTTATATGCTTCCATTCCATTCTTCATTCCTTAGAAACTAAACATTGCATATGACTATGAATTTCCTTGCGACATGATCATACAACTTGTAACCTTTTGCTTCTTCAAATTAGCCAACAAATATAAATTTATGTCCTTTGTTATATAGCTTCTTTCTTAGCTTATCTAGAACATGTGCATATGCAGCACAATGAAAAACTTGTAATTGTGGCACATTGTGCTTCATACGTGTCGACGATTTTTGAGGAACTTTGTTCTTCACACTCTTTGTTGGACATTTGTTCATAATGTATATTGCAGTTGCCACTGCCTTAGTCCAATACTCATTTGACAAGTGTTTAGCTACCAACATATTGTGGGCCATATCCATGATGGTTATGTTCTTTCTTACTGCGACACCATTATGTTGTGGTGTATATCACATGGTAAATCGCTTGTAGATGCCATGAGATTTACAAAAGTTTGAAATTATCTTGAAATATATTCTCCTCCTCTATCAGTTCTTATACACTTGATGTAATAACCACTATGCTTCTCCAAAAGTAATTTAAACTGTTGAAAACAACACAACGTGTCAGATTTATGTTTTAGGAACTAAATCCATGTCTTTCTTAAGAAATCATCAGCACATGTCATAAAATATGTATTGCCTCCTATAGATGGTGTATTCATTGGTCCAAAAATGTTTATATTTACTATTTCTAGTGGATCTTTTTCTCTATATGAGTTTCCAACTGTAAATGATTGTCTACGCTACCTTCCAAAAATACAACCTTCACATATTCTTTCTTGTTTTTCAATCAATGGAAAAATGTTTACCATATCCCTTGTGTGTAGCAGCAACTTCAAACCTCCAAAGTTCAATGTCCAAATATGAAATGCCATAACCAAGAATAATATTGTACTTTAGATTGAAATGTTTCCTACAGTTTTGTACCACTTTCTCCTTTCATGTTACTATGCGCACTATTTTCTTCATTGGAAATGTGCACACTTTCTGTTGTAAATTCAATGTCTAACTGTGCATCTTTTTCTTTACCAACACCTAACACTGTATTTTTCTTCTTGGTTGGCTTGAATTTCAATAGGAATATTCTTTTACTTGTCATATGGAATCTTGCAATAAGTTGATTTCTTGGATATCTTTCCATAATCACACAATGATTATCTTCCATATAGATTATGTATCATTTTTGTAACAATTTTCCTGTGCTCAACAAATTATGCTTTAGACAAGAAAAATAATATACCTCAGGCATAAACTTTGTTTCTCCTTGTTTAGTTAAAATATACATCAGACAATGACTTGGATATTTGTTCCAAGTGTAACCTTGGTTTGGACTAACTTATCCAAACTAGAAAACAATTCTATGTTTCACGTCATGTGATTATTGCAGCACAAATGTAGATACCATATATCATAGGGACATTCTTGAGCAACATTCCATTCAATTGGTGATACTATTCGTAATGCTTCAAAGTGCACCATAAACATAGGAATGGAGGGACTATTTGTGTTGTTTGAATGATCTTGTCCTTGCTTGTTCTGATTATACCTCTCTTTCTGCACTCATATGCATAATGTCCATACTTTTTAATAATAATAATAATAATAATAATCTATTTTTAAGGTCATGGTCAAGCTAGCGCACCAAATTGGTGTATGAGACCCCCTTCTTTGTGGGACAAGGGACACCCCTCTGCCCAATGATTTGACTGGTAAAGTCTACAAAGGTATACATACCCTACCCCCCTATGGATTTGAACCTGTGACCTCTTAAGAGGAAACACATGTTCTTAACGATTAGGCCCACACAAGTTGTATTATCAGTTCTTTATATTAATGACACTGAATATTTAGTTTATCAGTTCTCTGACTACTTGGATGATAAGTATTTTGGTTTTGACCTCATCCACCAGTATTTCTAGGACTGTATTGCATCCACCTCTGACATAAATTCCTCCTTTTCCTCTAGAGTTTGCTCTCCCTCTTCGTCTTCCACGACTTATAGATGGATGCATGGAAAATGAATTCTCTAATGAGATACTTGACCTATTCAATCTGTGTTCATGATTAATGAGGGTAGTTTTCATTTCATCTAGGCTAAATTGACTTGGATGTTTTCTCTCTTCTAGAATCACAACTAGGTTATCAAATTTAGGAGGAAGACTCATAAGTACCTTCTCCACAAATTGTTTGTCTTATATGGTTTATCCATGAGATTTAATATGATTTATCAAGAAAATAACATGGGTATAAAAGGAATCTACTAAATCTGTGTCTTTCATTGACAGAGTTTCAAAATATCTTCTAAGAATTTGTAGTTTTGAAGTCCTTACTCTCTCCGTACCTTGATAAGACATTTGGAATATGTCACATTCCTCCTTGTATTTATTTTCTAATGCAACTCTTAGGAGTATGTGCTCATGCACGGCATGATGTATGTAAGACATCACCTTTCCATCCATCTTCCTTTGATATTTCAAAGTATCCTTATCATCTTGTGTGAGGGCATTGTATGTTGCATGATATAGTGGTTCCACATAGCCATTCTTAACTCTCTCCCATACATATTGACCTTGAAATAATTCCTTCATCGTCAAGGACCATAACTCATAATTCTTTCTTGTAAAAGTAGGAGGTTGCATATTTGAAGTAGAACCCATATTTTCACCTTTCTATAGAGCTACTCCTCTTGAACTTGTTATTATATAATCTACTATGCTCAACCTTCTCTGATAGAACCTACTATGATACCATATATTGGATATACAATGTGTGCAGTTACAAATATTGTGTGCCACAAAACGTCTTGACATAATTCTGAATACTTACTGCGTAGTGTACAAACTGCACAATTTACTATGCACTATGATAAAACACTTAATGAAGTGATTTCTTCACATGGTAACAACATAGTGCTATACTTAGCATATAAACTCATAAATATTCATGAAATTGTTAACACACAAAATAATTTATATTAAAATAAAACTTGTCACTGCACGCTAATACAAAATAAAATATTGAATCAAGCTTCGGCTCTAATGACTTCTTGGACTTATGAAACTTACAAAACATACACCAATCTTGTGCTCTCATACTACTTCAACTAACTTAAGATACTTATGTTTCTTCTCTTCTATTTTATACCTCTCTCTATATCATCGACTTCTTATAGACTTGGACATATATAGATAAGACTGAGACTTCCTGTAGAAGTAAAACCGACTTAAACAATAAAGATGACAATAAATTCTACTGACTTCTATCTACTTAGCTCGACTCGAGAAACATAAATATAATATTCATGAAATAACTCACTTGTTTGTCGACTGACTAAACTAAGTTTGCGTAAACTTACGAATTTGTATTTGCATACTGACTAATGATAGACTGACTCACTGACTGAAAAATTGGTGGAGACGTAAATCTCACCGACTTGTAATTACTATTTCCAACACACTTTAAGGATGAGTGAGTGATGCCCAATGCAATAAGAATCCATTTACAACATACAATGAATCTTCCACTAGGATAGAACTCCCTGTCATCAAACTTGTCCATGGAACAACTCGTCACAGAGTGGAGGAGCTTGTAACAGAAAGCAGGATCCCATATAAAACACAAATGGAGGCTCGTCGAACCTGTCTATGGAGGAGTCATGAACTATGACATGCATTTCAATTCATGCTTGGAGAAGTCACAACCTATGTTTCTCTATTGTTACTTGTGAAGGAGTATCTCATGTGGAGGAGTAAAAGCAACAAGTTAAAGTGGTGTTTTCTTCCCGAGGTTTAGAAAATGGTGGATATATTGGAGATGCTCCCAAAATAAAAGGTTCTAGGTTGCTTTTATCCTCGCATATCATGATGATTCATTTTTGAATGATAAGCAATTGAAATGTGAGACCTATTCTAGGTGAGTTTCATATATGCAAAATCGTTGCCTAGAAGAGAGAGAATCCAACAAGGAAGTCGTTATTTGATACAACTATCTCAAAGGTATTTTTTTTTTGAATAAATTTATTATTAAATTATCATTTGTGTTGAGTTTAAAATATGGAGAAACCATTATAATTTTTTTATTTAAATGAGTCAACTAAGAAAGGCACAGAAAATTATGAAAATTGGAAGTTTAAAATGCAAAATCTGATGGAAGGGTATAATGTTTTGGAAATTTCATATGAGGACGAAGTGAAACTATCACATACAACAACCTTAATTCATGATTGGGAGCAATGATATACCAAATCCAAGCTACTCCTTAGAATGTATGTGAACGACAACATCATTCTCCACATTAAATACTACAAAACATTCAATGAAACGTGGAAAGAACTTAACTATCTATACCAAATGACAAATACAAACTGAGTGTTGTTTTCTAAAACAAAAATGATCTCAATTAAAATTGAGGAAAGAAAAAGTATCAGTAATGTTCTTTCTAGAGTCAAAGAACTTAAATATAATCATGGTTATATTGGCTATAAGTTATCAAGTACTGATCTAGTTACTATTCTAGTGAATGACATGTTGGATGATTATCAAATGTTACCATTGGTCTTGTAGCTAGGGAAAAAGTGCCTACATTTGATGAATCAACATGTATTATTTTGCAAGAGGAAGAATGAAGAAAGAACCTTAATAACAAGTCTTGGAATTCAGATTTTGCATTGGTATCCAAAGGGAAACCTCTGTAGAAAGGAAATCCATGGAAGATGCATAGAGGAGGTAAGGGACATGCAAAATCATAGTGTAAGACCCTTTACTAAGGATTCAAAGTTAAATGGTAAAATTGTAATCTAAATTACTTTTCCTTTCTTGAACACGACATCAAATTTCTATTTATGTTTGCATTACAACAAATCTAACTAATTTATGTTGAAGTTATAGGAAATTAACCAGATAAATATTAAATTCTCATTTTATACAATCCAAAATAGTCACAAAATGGATTACTAAACATATTACCCAATTTCAATACATAAGTACATATCATAACTTCCATTCAAACAAAATTAGTACCATATCTTTCATTCAGACAAAATTATTACTGGTAAAATACCTCTTCAAGAATAAGTGTGTCCTTTTCTTTCCTATTGTTGCTAACTGCCTAAAGACTACTTGAAACTACCTAAAAACTGAATCTTTTCCTGTCAGCCAGCTAGGAACAGAGCCTCTTCGTCTCCCTAGGTCTAGGAACCCTTGTGGTTTCCTGGCCCTTCGAGCCCAAAATCCCCAGCAACCCCGGTGCCCCCTATGATAGACCTCCAACAAGATCCTCAACAAAACCACAAAAATCTCCTCCACAAAACCACAAACACATCCTCCAAATAGAGCCCGTAATACCATCCCCCCAAAATAATATTCCCCCATTGCCTTATCGTGCCCTCCCATCATGAATCGCCTTCTTCCTTCATTTAATTCTCAACTAACCTCCCTCAATTAGGTGTCAACCACCTTATCCCCTTTTCATTAATGGGTTGATCTTCTCATACAAAATAATAATTAATAATTTATTAAGATGGATTTTATTAAACATATATTAAATCATGAAATTAATTAATTAAACCAATATACATTCAACAAATATTTAACCAGGACAATTAATTAATTATTTAATTAATTAAACTAATATACATTAAACAATTATTTAAATCATGACAATTGATTAATTACTTAGGGTTGTTACATACACCCACCCGTAAGGAAAATTCGTCTTGAAGTTAAAGTATTTTATGATACAAGGGAAAAGACACATGGTTCACACATTCATATCCAATAACCAACATTATCAGTAAGTAACCCAAGAAACTTCATACATACTAGTGTACATGTGCAATAAATGCATGTGTAATTAGTACATACAAGTCTTGTGCATGTACTAATAACAATAACTATCACCTCTATAGTAATTTTTGTATGCATCCAATCCAATTAACAAGACTACTTAATTTATAAAAGATAATAAACCAATCAGTTGTTTGTGAAATCCCTTAATTACAATAATCTAGTTCAACAATGTTTATTTAGACAATTGTAGTTTAGTTAAGTAATTATGAATATACATATATACACATTTTACTTTCAGAAGGAAAAACAATAAATTCCACCATAAGGAAAATATCCATACACTCTCAACTATTTCTACTCATCCTTCCTCCCTAACTTGCTTCCATGTTCCATTCCTATCCTTCCTTTGTTGGACTATATTGGAGCGTTAACGATATTGACCTAACTCCAAATAGAACCCGTAAGAGGAAGTGTCACTATCTTGACCAAGCTTCCTCAGCAGGAAACTAACAGTCATCATCACACGTCTAGGGGAGAGTGAGCTAACACCGTCCTCCGATGACTCCAAGTTTCAATTCATACATGGTGGGAAATGCCTCCACCCCTGCTAATAGGACTAGGGTCCACACCCTATAATGGAATATACAGTGTCACCGTGTTGCTGGGAATTTTGTCATCATTTATTCAATTTTTAAGCAGTCTCATCACCTGAAATCTTGCACTGGTCCACATATCATAGCTATGCATTCAAACCAATATAATTTTACATACAAAGATTCATACCATATTTTTTCTCGGTCGGTGGTCATGAAATCCACTTTCATTACCATTATTGCTTGGCTATTTCATATCCCATTGACCTACAAATTAGTCTATAACACAAACTCACAGATATCTATGCATTATCATAATGTAAATGCATCCTACCATAATCTCAATTCGGTATCCATGTACCAACAACTTTAATGTCTAGATTTCCAATTTACAAATAGATCTCATAATATCCCCATAACTCAATTAACATTACCCATTCATAAGATTTTCATTTACATAATAAATTGCATCATATCCGTCATCATTCACATAACGTTACACATTCATAGATTTCACATTCACATAAGATATTGCATCATATTCATCATCATTTAAGTGACATTTAAACATTTATAGAATTTGCATTCACATAGTAGGCTGCATCATATCAATCATCATTCAAATAACGTTTAAACATTTATAAAGTTTCATACATCTTAAAAGTTCAAGTGTATCATTAATAGTTTCACGAAGAATAGAAAATAAGGGTGATGAGGCCTCAGGTAATCCTAGATGTATAAGTCAAAAGGTGGTGTTACATACACCCAACCTTCAAGAAACATATTCTCGAGGTGGTAAAAAAAGCAAGGGACAATCTCGTCGTAATGTCTCGACATCCTCCCAAGTAGAAGATCCTGGACTATACTTGTCCCACTGGACCTTAACTTGGTCTATCAGACGGTTCCTGATCTGTCAGATTCTACGGTCCAATATGCGTAATGGTTCTACTATGACGGTTCCCACGTTCGATACCTACAATTCCTTCGAATTTATTTTATGTGATCCATCAGAAACATAATGACGTAGAACAGATACATGGAAAACATTATCAGTTTTATGCAGGTGGGGTGGCAGTACGAGACGATAGGCAATGGGTCCAATTTTCTCTTGGATTTTGAACGGGCCTATAAATCAAGGTGACAACTTTGACCCCTTCCCAAACCGAATGGTACTCTTATTGGGTCTGATACGAATGAAAACCTGATCTCCCACTTTATAACTTTGGTCGGTCTTGTGTGGATCCGCATAACTTTTTTGTCTATATTGTTCTTCCTTTAGTCTCTGCCTAAACTGAATCACATGTTCCTCCATCTCTTGAATCAACTTTGGCCCAACTGTTCCTCACTCTTCTAATCTTTCCCAACTCAACATTTTTCTGCATGTCCTTCCATATAGAGCTTCGTAGGGTGGCATTCCGATGGAGCTATGAAAACTGTTATTGTAGGAAAACTCTACCAAAGGTAGGTACTTCTCCCAATGGGTTTGATAATCCATTACATACATCCTAAGCATGTCTTCCATGACTTGATTTACTCTCTCAGTTTTCCCATCTGTTTCAGGATGATAAGATGTGCTTAAGTTCAACTGAGTCCGCAACGCTGACTGCAAACTTTTCCAAAATCTGAAGTGAATCTGGAGTCCCTATATGAAATGATATTTTTAGGTATCCCGCTCAAAGAGATGACCTCACTTACAAACACATATGCCACATCAGTGACATCGTAAGTGTCTCTAAACGAAATAAAATGCACACTCTTGGTTAACTTATCAACTATCAGAAGGATGGAATTGTGTCTATGAGATGTGAGCAACAACTCCACAAAAAAATTTATAGAAATGACTCCTCACTTCATCATAGGAACATCATGTGTTTGTAGGAGACCTGTCGGGTGATGGTGGTCGTCTTTCACTTGTTGACACTCTAGGCATTTGGCGATGAAATGGACTACATCGCGCTTCTTTCCTACCCAGAAGAAGATCTTCCTCATGTTTGTGTACATTTTCTTCACACCCGGATGCACACAAAAAAGTGCTCTATGGTCTTCCTTCAGTATGATGCTTCGAATATCCCCACCTTCGGGGATGTACATCCTTCCTCGATATCTCAATAGTTTGTCTGCTTCCAAACTATATCCTTCATACTTTGGATCTAATTGCCTCTCACTCTGGAGATTTGACGTAACCTTTAAATACCAGATGTCTCCAAGGAGTTGAGTCAAAAAGTGTTCCCTCAGATTGACTTTTAAGGGCACCAAAGAGGAGACACGTCATCTCCTACTCAAGGCATCCATGACCAAATTCTCTTTTGACTTGATATATGAAATACCAAAATCATACTCACTCATGAAATCACTCCATTGCCTTTGCCTGGCATTCAGATCCCTTTTAGTGAAGAGATGTTTTAAACTTTGATGGATTGTTTTGAGCTCAAAGTTTCACCCTACTAGATAGTGCCTCCAAAGTTTGAGAGCTAGCATTACAACTGCCATCTCTAAATCATGAGTAGCGTAAAGATCCTTGTGTTTCTTTAACTTCCTTGATGCATAAGCTATCACTCCTCCATCCTGCATTAGCATGGCCCACAACCCTTGCTTTGAGGCATCCGTGTAGACTATGAAGTCCTTTTCCATATCCAACACTTGTAGAATTGGCACACTAGTTAGTAACCTCTTAAGCTCGATGAATTCACTATCACATTCTTCTTTCCATTCATACCTGACCCCCTTGTGCTGCAAAGTGGTGATGGGTTTTGCTATTTTAGAGAGCCCTTCCACAAATATCTGATAATAACTCGCTAGCCCCATGAAGCTTCTTACATCATGAGAATTTTTCAACACTGGCCATTCCATAATGGCCTTTACCTTTTATGGGTCCATAGAGATTCCTTCGTTGGAAATGATATGACCTAAATAGAGGATTTCAAACTGGAAGAAGGAACACTTCGACAACTTCCCATACAATTTTTTCTCTCTAAGGTAGGACAACACCACTCGTAAGTGTTCCTCATGTTCTCTTTTTTTCTTGGAATAAATGAGAATATCATCTAAAAAGACTTGTACAAAGCGATCTAAGTACTTCCAGAATACATCATTCATGAGACTAGTGAATATTGTTGGCGCATTGGTCAATCCGAAAGGTACTACAACGAACTCGTAATGCCGAAACCGAATTTGAAAAGCAGTTTTAGGAATATCTCCTTCCTTAATCCTTAACTGGTGATACCCTGATCACAAATCAATTTTTGAGAATATTGTTGCTCCTTTCATTTGATGAAAGAGGTCATCTATTCATGGCATTGGGTACCTATTTTTCACTATAGCATAGTTCAAATCTCTGTAATATATACACAGATGTAAGGAACCATCCTTCATCTTCACAAAAATTATTGGTGCACCCCAAGGTGAGACATTGGGCCTTATTAGCCCCAAGTCAAGTAGCTCTTTCAATTGCATCTGCAACTCACAAATTTTTGGCGTTGTCATCCTATACAGAGTGTTGGAAATTGGTTATGCACCGGGTTTTAACTCAATAGTAAATTCAAGCTCCCTCTCAGGAGGTAACCCTGGAAACTCGTTTTGAAAAACATCCTTAAACTCTAACAACACTGGGTATTGATCCAAGGAGGATCCTTTCCTCTCATTCACTGCTTCCACTACATAAAGTCAACACCCTTGCCTCATGCATCGCTTAACCTTCATAGTTGAGATAAAGCGTAGAGACACCTTTCTCCGTACACCATGGATATCTACTGGCCTTCCTTCATCGTCAATACAAAGCACCCTTTTTGTGAAACAATCTACCATAGCTCACTGATCTTCTAACAAATCCATTCCAATTATTAGGCCATATGTCCCGAGATCAGTGACGTATACCTTCAACCTGGTAGTACACACTCCCAGGTCTACTAGACAATTGTCAACGCTTTCTCCTACCACATTTTTTTCCCCCGAAGCCATCTCAACTTGTTTAAAGTCATCATGCTCGTAGGCTACCAACCCACACTTTTCTAATGCAGATGGTGAAATGAAACTATCTGTAGCACCAGAATCAAATAAAATTTTAACATTGATATGATTTAGCATACATGACGATTCCACCACCATGGATTGATGTTTTTCCTGGCGATTATTAACTATTGCATAAATCTAGTGGCTGCCACTTGCTCTTCCCATCGGGGCCCTTCCTTCTCTATGCGCAAATCCTTCTTGCAACTATGGGTAGTCACGCTGGTAATGGGGTCCTCCACATCCCCAACATGTAACATGAGATTGAACCTACGCACTTCTCTGTGATGGTCTCTAAAATGAGTTCTTTCCCCTGGAACCCTTGCCCCTACTAGGTGCTCCCTGAGATGGTCGTGAACTTGATTATGTTGTTGGTGATGAGCGGGATGCTGCACTTGCTACCATTGAAATACATGTAGTAGTTGTCCTTGGTGAGACTCTATTACCATAAGGAGGTGGCCTAGAGCTCCCTCCCCCTGGAGAAGGTCTTAGGGGGCCTTCCCCATGAATCTAGGATGAGGTGGAAAGGTCGATCGCATACCTCCATTTAAGCTCATGTGTTCCTCAACATAACGTCCATTTTCAACTGCTTCCACTACTGAAGATGATTTACACATATGTACCATGGCCCTTATCTTAGGGTTTAACCCATAGACAAAGTGTTCTACCTGTCGTTGGTCATTATCCATGTATGAAACATATTTCACCAACTCCATGAACCTGATATCGTACTCTTCCATGGTCTTATTCCCCTGTACTAGAGCATGATATGCTCCCACCTATTGTTCCTCATAGTAAGCTGGTAGATATTTCCTTCAGAACCTTTCCTCAAAAAGTTCCCAAGAGATGGTGTCTGGGGTAAGGTGCAACTTCCTCTCCAGGTTGCCCCACCAGTTCAAGGCACTGTCCCTTAAGTGAAAGATTGTTGTCTTCACCTTTGATGTGGAAGCATAGTCTCTTAAGGAGAAACATCTTGTCATTCCTTCCAACCATGCCTCTTCACGTTCACTGGCACGACCCCTGGTGAACTCTGGAAGTTTAATCTTTTGCAGTTCTATAGTGATGTCTTTGGGTGGAGGCCCTCCCCCTGAATCCCTCGATGCTTCAGGATTACCCGTTCCATATGGTGGGAGCTCCACCTTGATCCCTACTGGCTGATGCCCCTTTAGAGTCTCATTTATTGCCTCCAAAGAGCACAGAATGAGAGATAATTCAGGTAATGGTGGTGGCGACGTTGGCGGTCCCTGTGACGATGCCCCTCTGCCTCAATTTCCTCGAGTCATAACCATCCTGCATAATTGAATCTGCATCAACTAGAATTTTGTCAGGGAGAGTCTAAGGCAATTCACATTTCTACAACTTAAACTTGAAAAAAGGGTTAGGCATAAGTTTTTTTTACTTGTCTATAAACAGACGTTACTCTCTTTAGGGGAAGTGGCTAGGTCAGGGTCAAAAGCCTCTAAGATAAATGTTTTCACCTAAGGAAACCACTGAATCTTTCGCATGTGATCAACAAATTTAACCTATCATTACTATCATGGTGCAGTGGTGTACGGTCTTTGGTGAAAGCTCTATACTCAGTGGATAGGTTGTTGGTTCAAAACTCATCCACTCCAACAGAAATTTAGTCAAAAAAAATAAATTTATTACTATCATAATGTTATGTTAATCATTAAATATTTTAAAATATGTTAATGTTAAGTACACATCTAATTAATTAATCATTCGATTACTAATTAATTTATTACTATTATTAAATCCTTGAAATAAAATTAAAATTCATAAATAATTATTTAAAAATTAAAAAAATAAGATTTAAAATTGAAATTAATAAAATAAATTAAAATAAAGTAATCAAAACACAATTTAGATTTTAATCAAAATACAATATATAAAACAAATAAATAATAAAAATTAAATTAAATTAATTTAAAATAAAAAAAATAAAAACAAAATTTAGTCGGGCACGCGTGAAGCCCATGTGCCCTCCTGTGCTATTATCGCCTAAAACCCTAATCCGCCCTTACTCCCAATCATTTCTCATTCCTTCCAGACCACCTCTTCCTCTGCAACTGGAGGTCGAGGGTTCATTTTTGTTTGTTTTTATTTATTTTTGTTTTGAAAGAGGCCATGGATGGAGGCCTTCAAGCCTGAGCAAGCTACCCAAGTCTCTTATGACTTCCTTATCTATTTTTTTGTTTTCCCTTTTCTTTATTCTTATATTCTCCCTCGAATTTGTGTGGCCTACCATTTTGGTGTTGTTTTTCAGGTTCTTGGCTTGGTTTGGGCACCGACTTGGCTACCGATCGCGGGTTCAAAACCCATGATCCCCCACTCATTTTTTTTTATCTCGATCTTGGCCTGTGTGTAATATGCTTGATGTGTTAGCTTTTGTAAAGGCCTGCAGGCTCCTCCCTTGTCTTGCAGGCTCCTCCCTGCATCTGATAGTGCAGATAATAGCCCAAGGCTATCCTCTTGTGAGTTTAGCGCTTGGTGTGCTGGGTTGTGTGTTGTATGTTGTGCCTGGTGCATTTAGCAAATAAAAATCCCCTCATGAGCTATTCCTTCCTCGAGGATTGCACTTAGTATTCACACTGAAAACTCAGTCTCACACGCAGTTCTTTGGTGCTTGATACATGTGCATTGGTGCTTGATACATGCTCTTTGGTGCTTGATACATGCACTTTGGTGCTTGGTCTCATGTGTAGTGGAGGCTTCTCTTAAATACTTGGTGCATAGTGAATAATGGATGACTCATGGGCTCGTTGTGGTTCCTCCCTGGTGGCTTGGAATTTGGTTTGAGCTACTCAAATGATGTGAACTATTGTTTAAATATAATGTCAAGACAATTTTTTTTTGGGGGGGTTACCATCTTGTGTTCAGCGGTGGCTCAAGGGCGTTGGCTTGTATGGTGCGTCGATTAAATTATGCCTCCTCATGGGTCTCTCCACCATGTAACCTTGTACAGGTGCTTGGGTGTTGGACTTTGACTTGTATATTGATGCATGTGTGTTGGCTTGGCTACAGTAACTCAAAGATTGGCCCTCGGTCCAATATTTGTTGTATTACTTTTTTTTATTTAATTATATTTATATATATATACATATATATGCAGTGAGAATAGCAGTTCCCCCTCATGGGTTCCTTCTCCATGTGACTTGGGATAAGCGCTTGGGCACTGGTTCTTGACTAAGTCATGTTGTGTTGTGACTTCGGTTGGATATAGTTGGATAACGCGTTGAGCATAGTAGTGCTCCTCCTCCAGGTTATTTGGCGCTTGTGCATTGTGCTTTGACTTGATAATGTATGAGCTCTAATCCATGTTTCGTGTTGATGGCAGTTGCTTGGCTTGATAGCTATAATGGAGATTGAATGCGAAGTGTAGCAGGACCAATAATTTTTTATTTTTTTTTTCTGTTATTACTTTTTTTATATATATTTTATTATTATTATTATTATTAAAGTTATAAATACATATATTTTATATATGTTTATTCATATATGGTTATGTATATATATATTTAGAAAATATTGGGCATAATTGATATATATATATATATATATATATATATATATTGCTTTATTAATTGTTCGTTTATTTGTAGCAATTGTTAAAATTCATTTAACACTTTCACTATGTAAAATATTATACCATTTTACTTTCAATGAACATAATGTTTATATATATAGATCTATATATAAAACAATTTGTGGGCTTGGCTTGTAGGTTTGGTGGAGGTGGAGGTGTAGCTTTGAGTCTAAGCTTGGCCCTCGGGCCCAGGTTTCAGGTCCACTCTTTCCCAAGGTTTTCAGGTTGCAGGTTTTCAGGGCTGATTTCAATATATATTTACCTTAAAAAATTTATCTAGGGTTTCAATATAACTATTTATAAGTTTTTTAAATTTTTGGGTTGGAACAGTTCCATTCGTGAACTTTCCTTCATATATGCAGGTAGGTGGGTAGGCCCTGGTCCATGTTTTTAAACCAAGACTCTGATACCATGTGTAAGACCCTTTACTAAGGCTTCAAAGTTAAATGGTAAATTTGTAATCTAAAATAATTTTCCTTTCTTGAACACGACATCAAATTTCTATTTATGTTTGCATTACAACAAATCTAACTAATTTATGTTGAAGTTCTAGCAAATTAACCAACTAAATATTAAATTCTCATTTTATACAGTCCAAAATAGTCACAAAACAGATTACTCAACATATTACACAATTTCAATACATAGGTACATATGATAACTTTCATTTAGACAAAATTAGTACCATATATTTCATCCAGACAAAATTAATACTGGTAAAATACCTCTTGAATAAGAAGTTTGTCCTTTTCTTTCTTGTTGTTGCTAACTGCCTGAAGATTGCTTGAAACTACCTGAAAACTGAATCTTTCCCTCCCAACCAGCTAGGAATAGATCCTCTCTGGCTCCAGGAACCCTTGTGGTTTCCTGGCCCTCCGAGCCCAAAATCCCCAGTAACCCCAGTGCCCCCTATGACAGACCTCCAACAAGCTCCTCAGCAAAACCACAACAAGCTCCTCCAAAAAACCACAACCAGATCCTCCAAATAGAGCGTGTAATACCATCACCCCAAAATAATGTTCCCCCCTTTCCTTATCCTCCCCTCCCATCATTCACCGCCTTCTTCCTTCATTTAGTTCTCAACTACCCTCCCTCAATTAGGTGTCAACCACATTGTCCCCTTTTCATTAGTGGGTTGATCTTCCAATACAAAATAATAATTAATAATTTATTAAGCTGGATTTTATTAAATATATTTTAAATCATGAAATTAATTAACTAATTAAACCAATATTCATTCAACAAATATTTAACAGGACAATTAATTAACTAATAAATTAAACTAATATACATTAAACAATTATTTAAATCATGACAATTGATTAATTACTTAGGGTTGTTACACCGATCAAGGCATGGAACAACTAAGAAGATATACCAATGTAAAGAGGAATGATGGATGATTCTATTGTGGTAAGTTAGGCCATGTTTCTAAGGACTGTAGGAAGAGGAAATTTGATGGGTTCAAATATAGAAGGAATATAGGGAATTTTGTTGATAAATATGTCATAGTAAATGAATATATATATATATATATATATATATTTGAATGTTTCTTTATCGGTGAAAACTCGTGATGTTAATGCCCGATTTGGTGCTTCAATTCATATGTCATGCAATAGGGATTGGTTTCATACATATCATGCAAATAGTAATGGATCCCATATCTATGTAGGATATGATAGATCACATGAAATTAAAGGTTATGGAGATATTTGTGTGAAATTACCTAGTGGTCACGAGAAACAAATATAGAATCTGATGTATGTTCCAAGAATAAAAAAGAATCTAATTTCAGTTTCCACTATTACAGATCAAGATTTAAAAGTTGAATTTTTTAAGTCACAATCTGTTGTGAAGGACATACAATATTGATACAAAGTTGTAGCAACATAAGTCAAAGTTGGAGGACTGTAAAATCTTGATGTGACAAGGAGTAATCATCAATCATTGGCATCAACACCTATTTCAATGAAAGAATTATGGCATCGTAGGTATGGAAATTTAAATCATAATGATATTATGTTACTTCAAAAGAATGAAATGTTGAAGGGTATTCCAATTCATAAGTATCAACATGTTGAATATGAGGGGCATGCATTAGATTAAAAACACATGGAATATTTTCCTACACATACAAATCAAAGGAAATGACATATTCTTGAAATATTACATATTGATCTATGTGGCCCCATGCAAAATTGGTGGAGAATGTTATTTTCTTATGTTCATTGATGATAGAACTAGATACACTTGGGTCTATTTTATCAGAAAGAAAAGTTATGCATTTTAATATTTTAATGAATTTAAGAACATGGTTCAAAATAAAATGGGAAGGTATATCAAAATCCATAGATTAGATCAAGGGGGGGAGTACACATCAAGAAAATTCGTCAAATATTGGAAAATAAATGGTATTTGACAATAGTTTACAATGCCACATACTGCTCAACAAAATGGAGTGGTTGAGAGAAAAAATACAACCTTTTTTAAATGTGCTTGAAGCATGAATAAAGGTAAAAATATCACGAATGGTTTTGGGGATGAAGAAATCAGTATTGTTGTGTATCTGAGAAATAGAAGTCCTACAAAATGTTTGGAGGATAAAAATGATTTTGAAGCACTTTATGGCTATAAATCAATAGTAGGTCATGTAAGACATTTTGGAATAAAAGCATTTTATCATGTTCTGAAAGAATATAGGATAAATCATGATGCAAGGAAATCAAACACATTTGTTTTGGTTAGTGTTCTGATCATAAAGCATATAAAATGTATGATCCGAACACTCATAATGTTTTTTCAATAAGAGATGTTTCATTTCATGAATATACAGATGAATGTCGAAAACAGGATGGTAATGATGTATGGAATATTTCTAAAGATAGTGATGAGAGTTCCAAAGAAGAATATGATGAACAATTTCAATAAGCTTCAATCACCATCGACATTTCAATTAGTCATAGTACACCAAGAAGAGGAGGAAATCCACAAAGTTAGAGAAGAGGTGAAGGAAATCCACAAAGTAAAATAAGAGGTGAAGGAAGTCCACAAATAAGTGTAGCACGAAGGAGACCAAATCAAACACTTGTAAGTTATAAATATTATGCATTAATGATTCAAGTTACAAAAGTAAAGGAACCTTTAAATTTTGAACAAGTTAAATACCATAAAATATGGATGGATGCTATGAAAGAATAATACGATTCTATAATGAAAAATGAAACATGGGAACTGAGATAATTTTCTGAGAATAAAGTCTCTATAGGTTCGAAGTGGTTATACAAGGGTGAGTGCAAGCTAATTATGGTCTCTCGTGATGCTTTAGTGGAAATGAAAACGGGGAAAAACAACAATCTATTAACTTGGAGAGATTATTCAAGGTACCTTTACAATGAATTTGAATATGGTGTAAGAAGATGAAACGTAGGAAATTGAATTATATTTCCGAATATATATATATATTATTCATAGACATTCTGAATAACTATGCGAAATTTGATTTTTTATAACAATGGCATATTATTTTTCTAACAAAATATAATGTATATGTTTTTGTTCATGTATGTGTTGAGTACCTTAACGATGGAATTTCATTCCAAAAACATGTACACTTCTAGACAACCTATTTTTTTATGTCGCGTATTTTTTGGAAATTTGTAATATTAATTTTATATTTTCTTAAAATTATCAAAGTCAACATATGCCTGAGATTAAGACATGTTGTGTTTGTGTAGGATAAGAGGGTCTTAACATGATCAAAACATTTTTTATTTTAGTTCGTAGGTATTGGTCTCATCTAGTTCTACATATAACTCATTTGAGAAATGGTTAAGACGAGACAATTTTATAGTGGAAATAAGAGATGTATGTATTCTACGGATTTTGATATATGTGAATAAAACAATAGATCAAAAATAGTAAAAAATAAATAAAAAATCATATATTTGAAATCTACATAGCCGACTCTATCTATGTCTATAGTTTTGTCAACGAATAAATTGCTTAGCCTATAGAAAAATAACTTCAAAGACATAGATATAGAGGGGTATTCAAAAAAATGGAGGTTTTTATCAATTTGGAGACCGAACCACTATGCTTTTCATATGAAATCTAACTACAAGCAAACCAGGTTAGCATACACCTTATCAATCCTACCCAAAACAAATTCATTCAAAAGAACACATGCACTCTCTAGGAGCACAAATGCACTCTTAAAATTCATTCTCTTTCTATCTCTCTCTCCTCTCTCTCTTGCATCTATCCCCCCCTCTCTATGTCCCTCTCACTCTCACTCTCTACCCCCCTATATGTCTCCCTCTCTCCATCACAATCCTATACATGGTAAGACCTAGACATGGAAATACATAGAAATCACGAGGCATGGAAAGAGCTATACCGAAAACTTACCTTGACATGCCTTAGACTCTCACACCCAATACCTCTCTCTCTCTCTCTCTATCTCTTCCCCTTTGTCCATCCCTCCCCTCTCTCTTCCACTTATCTTCCACCCCTTCTCTCCCTCGTCATTATTAGTATCAGTATCACTCTATGTGCCCATCTTTATCTCTTCATTCCCCCTCTCTATTTCCTCAGTATCCCCTCCTTCCTCTCACTTTATCTCTACCCAACCTTCTATGTATCTCTCTATGATTCCATTCCTCTCACTATCCCTCTCTCTACCCCCCTCTCTATCTCCCTCTCCCTCCCTATCACACTTTGTCTCTACCTCTCCTCTTTGTCTTACTCTCTCCCCCCCTCCTCCATGTCTGTATCTACCTCTCCTCATTATCTTTCACTCTCCCCCTCTCACACTCTCATGCACTCCCTCTCTCTCTACCTTCCTCCTTTTCTCTACCCATACCTCCTTATATCTCTCTTATATCTCTCCTAAATATACCCCTCTCTCCTACATTTATCTCTCTCTCTACTTCCCTCCTTGTATTCCCCTCTCTCCCTCTAACAATCTCACACACACTCTCTACTACCCTTCTATGTCTTTGTCTCTCTCCCTCCCACACACACTTTCTATCCCTTCTCTATGTATTCCTGTATCTCTGTCTCCCACACTTTAACATACTCACTCTCTACCTCCCCTCCTTGTATTCCCCTCTCTCCCTCTCACACTCCCACACACACAGTTTATATCCCCCCATTCTATGTCATCCTATCTCTCCCTCCCATAATCTAACACAATCACTCTCTACCTCCCCTCTTTGACTACCTTTCTCTACCTCCCCTCTTTGTCTACCTCTCTCTCCCTCCCACACTTTTGCACACACACTTTCTATCCCCAATCTATGTCTTCATTTGTCTCCCTCCCATAGTCCAACACACTCAATCTCTACCTTCCCTCTTTGTCTTCCTCTCTCTCCATCCCACACTCTCTCAATCTAGAAAGAGTGGTACATTGCAAGGAAAGGAATGGTAAGGCAAGAAATTACCTTAAACTATACCTGGAAAGGAATTTCAATACTCATACCTAGACCTAGACCTTGCATCATTGTGTCACACACTCTCGCATCCACTTCCTCCCTCTATACCCCCTCTTAGACTCTCTCCATATCTCTCCCTCCTCCGTCCATGCCTCTCTCTCTATATCTCTCTCTCTCTCTCTATAGAAATATTTATCTATTTTTCATTCAAGCTCCCTCTCTATCTCTCTCCATCTCACTCTTGACCTCTCATCTTCAATTCTTGTCTCTCTCCCTCCCTCCCCTTATTTATCTACCCCCCTCTATTTATACCCTATCCCTCAATCTCTCCATCTAAATCTCAAGATCTATTTTACTCTTGTTGTATTTTTCCCTCCCTACTCTTATACTCTCCCCCCCCTCTCTCTCTTTAATGTACTCCTTAGAGATCTCCCCCACTCACTCTGTATCCCCCACTATTTATCACTCACTCTATCCCCCTCCCTCTCTCTCCTCTATTATCCACCCATTTCTCTCTTTATATATCTCTACCCCCCTTTCCTCTATCTTCCACCTTCATCTCACGCTCAATATCACTATCTCTCTAACCCCCTCCTTCATCCATCTCTCTCTCCCCCTCCCTCCCACTATCTCTCTATCTCATACATATACCCATCCCCACTATCTCTTCTCCCCTTCCTCTCTCTCTCTCTCTCTCTACCCCCTCTCTTTGTCTCCCTCTCACACACTCAAAAACTCCTTTTCCATTCCCCCTCTCTTTCTTTCACTTCCCCCCATCTCACACTCACACATTCTCTCTATACCCCATTTCTCCCTCTATCTCTTCCCATCCTTCCCACTATCTCTCCTCTTTTTCTCTCCTACATATGATACCTCTTTATCTCTCTACTTTTCGTTAGGATCACTCTCACACTCTCTTTTCCCCTCATTCTCTCTCTCTCTCCTTGTCTCCTCTTTTCCCCTAGTTCTACATCCCTCTCTCTCTGTCCATATAAAGGTGAGGTAGGTCTCACAACGAATAAAGCATATGTGTAAAAAAGAAATGTAGCCTCGGCTGTAAGGTGAGGGTTGAGTTCTTTTTCTTCTTCCAATGGAGTAATTATACGAGTACTTATATGAATATGACCATGACCTATACCATGAAATAGACCTATACCATGACCTACACCCCCCTAGATCTATCTAATCCTATGCATAACCTATACTCTACCCTTAACCAGCTCAACACCTAATCACTAAGTGTAATATGACTATACATCCATTCTTCTTTTTTATTTTAATATAAGGATAATATTGTAGTAGATTCAATATTATTTATTCACAATTAATGTTCTACTCCCTCAATATGCATGCCAAGGCAGGGCATGGATCAATAAGAATTTTAAGTTATGTTGTTTTCCATGAAATTTAAAAGAAGCTATGGATCAATAATATAATGACACTACACCATAGGGATGGAACATAAACTTATTCAATGACATTCATTTCTATGTAAATCCTATTAATAATGACAATCTGTGTTTCACAACTATAAACATACCTTAGATCTATGTTTCAAGTTTTGTGAATGATTTTATGGTTAGGAACTCATGGATGATCATTGATTTACCTAGTAAGTTCTCTTTCTAAGTCGTTGATGCTTATTTCTTGTATGTGTTAAATAAATTTTTGATCAAAGTGGTGATATTGCATGTTATCATGTATTCATCTTAAACTAACCTAGTATTGAAACCCTTAATTTTTTGGTTAGATTAGGACTTACCCTCAATTTCCAACATTGTTAAATTGATGTTTAGGGTTTAATTGTCATCTTTCACTCTTATAATACACCTTGACACCTTTTATTACATTTCTGTCATAATTTTCATCCCTTTCGGGCTTGATGTCTTAAATATTCTAGGGTTCTTATGTGCCATCTTCCATTTCAGAAAGCATTTGTTATCTAAACCCTATTTTAGGCTTGCATTTTTATCCCCCTTTCATTGCATGATTACTTGTTTTAAGGGTTGTTATATTTTTCCTATCAGAACTTGTCATATTGTTTAAGTTAAACATCTTAATGATGATTTTTATAACAACTATAGTTTCCTTATTTGTTTGTGGTGTTTGGGACTTCCCATTGGCTTGTTTGAACTTAGTTAATATCATTTATTGTCTCGGAAAGGAATGGAAATGGCATGACATGGCTTGGAAAGTCATAGAAATGGCATGGAAAGGCATGGCATGCCATGTAAATGGCATGACAATGGCATGCCATGGAAATGACATGGAAATGGAATTCCATGGAAATGGCATGACAATGGCATGCCATGGAAATGACATGGAAATGGAATTCCATGGAATGGATTAGAAGGGCATGGTAATGGCATGGCTTGGAAAGACATGGAAATGGCATGGCATGGAAATGGTATGGAAATTACATGGAAAGGAAAGGAAAGGAATAGAATAGAATGTCATGGCATCGAATGGTATGGCATGGCATGGAAAGGCAATGCATGGCATGGCATGGAATGACATGTTAAGGCAAGGCTTCCAATGACATGTCATGGAATGGAAAGGAATTTCATGGTACTCCATGGAAAGGTATGACATGGAAAAGAAATGCATGAATTGAAATGTCATGGGAAGGAAATACATGCCATTGAATGGCTTTGTAAGGCATGACATGTCATGGCATGGAAAGGCAAGACATGGCATGTCATGACATGGAAAGGAAATGAAAGGCATGCAATGGCATGCCATGGCAAGGAAAGTCATGGCATGGCATGGATTGACAAGGAATGACATGCCATGGCATGGAATGTCATGGAAATAAAATAAAATGCATGGCATGACATGGAATGGAAAGGAAATACATGGCATGGCATGGAAAGGAAAGGAAATACATGACATGGAAAAAAATGGCATGGAATGTCATGGAAAGGAAAGGCATGGCATGGAAATGGAGGTCATGAAATATCATGTCATGGCAGGGAAAGACATGGCATGGCATGGATTGGAAATGAATTCCATGTAAATGGAAGGTATGGAATGGCATGGCATAGAAAGGAAAGTCATGAAATGGAAAGGAAAATCATGGAATGACATGGCATCACAAGGAGAGGCAAGGCATGGAAAGGAAAGACATGGAATCGCTTGGAAAGGAAAGACATGACATGACATGGCATGGAATGCCAACTCTAGGGAAGGAAAGGCATGGTATGGCTTGGTAAGGTATGAAATTTTTTTCACCTAGAGTTAAAATTTCATAACCACTTCATTGGATGGAAAGGAACTAGATGATAAACACTTCTTGAACCAAACAATGTCTTGAAACCATCAATTTCAAGGTTATATTAGGAATTTCCCTCAATTTCCAGCCTTATTGGCTTCACGACTAGGGTTTAATTGTCATATTTCAGACTTATAATACACCTTGACAACTATTATTAAATTTATGTCATAAGTTTCATCCCTTTCGGGATTTATGTCTTGAATATTCTAGGGAATTTATGTGTCATCTTCCATTTCATAAAGAATTTGTTATCTAAACCCTAGTTTAAGCTCTCATTTTCAACCCCCTTTTGTTGCATGATTACCTGTTTTAAGGGTTGTTATATTTGTTCAGTTGTAACTTGTAATATTTTTTAAGTTAAACATATTAATCACAAGTTTTATAACAACTATAGTTTCCTTATTGATTTGTGATTTTTGGGACTTCCCATTGAATGGGAAAGGCATGGTATGGAAAGGCATGGAAATGGAATGGAAATGTCATGGCAAGTGATGCAGGAGAATTCACACCTCATCAAGTGAGTCAGCGCGTGGAGAAAGAAAAGACAGCTGGATGACGCCAGCACCAAAATTTTGAATCACCTTGATATCTGTTGCGTCGTCGTTTGAATGAAAGCATTAATAATAGAGCGCCCTTATACATTGTAACGGACTCTGAGCAGATAAGCTCTCATCCTTAGGTAGCTGAGGCACTTATTATATTTAGTGCATGTAGATAGGATTTAGTGCAGGTAGATAAAATAATTAAGTCTAGATTAGACAGTTTTTCTTTTGAGAGGGAAAATGGAGTATAGACACCCTCCTTTGTATCATTGTCATAGGAGCATTCAGATTATGCAGAGCATTAGCATTGAGGAGCAAGAAGAGAAGCGCATAGAGTTTCTGAAGAACCCCCATGTATAGATATTGAATTAATAGAAAGCTTTGATTCAATTTCATGGCTGTGATTATTCTCTGTGTGTTGTTGATATTATGATGTTGCATGCTTGCGTCTTTTTATGCTTTCGCCGTATATGTTGCATACGTAATATCATGGCAGATTAGAAATCTGGGGAAGAGGCGATAATGAGTTTCAATTGTTTCTCTGTTCGAGCCAAGAGATTCCTGCATAGAGTGCAGTTGAATTCCTCCGCATAGGGTGCGTTGAGGGGCTCTACAGTTAAACTCTTACTCTCTATCGGAAGTGCGTTGGGTTATTTGAACCGTGTAGGTGAAGAACCCGTTGAATTTAAGTCTCAGAGGCGAGTCTGGGAAAGGAGAACAGGGAAGCCTTAATTAAATTCCCATGGATGTGTTGGTTCTCTGCGTGTTGCTGGCATTATGCCTTTCCATATTTACTTCTTGTTATGTATTTCTCTCATACGCTGTGTATGTGATCTTATGGAAGAATTGAAATTTGGATGTCCCAGAAGTGAAAAGTCGGGTTGCTATGACTGTGAGTGCACTGGACTTGGGAAAACTTCAGCACTGTTGAGAGTGGCTGAAATTCGAGTACAGAGAACGTGCTCGAGAGACCTATGAAGGAGTCAGGGTTGGAAAAGTTCAGAAGGGATAGTTCTTTTGATTCGTTATGGGAACAGACCCCAGCGGAGTTCATGCAGGTTGAAGGTGGCGGAACAAAAGATTCTTCAAGAGGAAGAGAATCGATGACTTGAAATCGTCGAACAGGATCACGAGTTCCCGCTGACCATTGGATCCGGGAAGAGATGCAAGAGAGTTAACTTGCAAGCGACCAAAGAGGCAGGCCATCGCATATCGGCGTTCGACGTTTGGTAAGGTAGGAGCTTACCCTTTGAAATCGTGAGTAGAGATTTCCCGATTCAACGAGAACCATCGGTTAAAGCGGGGACAGGTGGCAGGAGATCCTACGGGGTCGGAGAATCGAAGATCGATGTTCAGAGTTCAACACCAAGGAGCGCTCGTATCGGGGACCCGCGACCCATGAAATCCCGAAGTGACGGGACAGTGTTGGGACACAAGGTACAGTGGAATATACGTGGCATCGCATCGGGAAATCGACACCTCGGCGCTCAGGGTCTAGGAAGTCATGTGATTGACATTGCCAGTGGCGATACCTCGAGGGTTGAACGTTGACTATCGGCATTCGGGACTCAGCGTTTGAACGGCAAGAAGCAGTGTTACGAGTCTCGCGATATCGCGAGATCCGATATCCCGATACGCGAAGGGAAGATCGTCGAGAAGTGTTCTGTGGGTAAAGAACTCCCGAGGGAGTTGGAAGAGCTTTGACTCTTCGTGCCTGGGTGAAAGAGAAGGTCCTGGTGGAGCAACCATCCGCCGAAGGGAGGTTGCGTCAGAGTGGTATCAGAGTGGGAAAACTCTTTCTATCTGAAGCAGAGGAGAGATTCACCATGCTGCCTAGAAGGGAACGACAGTCAGCTGGTCATGAAGACAGGGACGCACGAAGAAGGGGTAGACAAGCAGGTAACCCAAAGATGTAACGTTAAATCCGAGATCTGAGGATGAGATTCGAAGAAATGGAGACCACACAAAGATGTGGAGCTGGTACGACAGAGTTCAACGATTAGGAGGTAGAAGAGGAAGCGGGACACGACGCTGAAGAATTCACTGCAGAAGATGCGTCAACCGAGAGGTTGATCAGAGCCATTTCGAGGATGAGCTTGAAGACGAAGATGGACATTCTCGTCTATGAGGGAAGCCTGAATGTAGAAGAGTTGTTGGATTGGATCCGAGCACTCGACACCTACTTCGATTATGAAGATATCGAAGAGGACAAGAAAGTGAAACATGCTGTCACTAAGTTGAAAGGGAATGCAGCCTTATGGTGGGATGAGCTGTAGGCGGATAGACGCAGCAAAGGCAAACAAAATATAAAGAGCTGGGATCGAATGATCGCTAAGATGAAAGCAAAATTTATCCCGAGAGACTACCAGATCACTCTGTTCAGGCGCATGCAGAACCTGAGACAGAAGTTGATGACGGTGAAGGAGTACACCGAGGAGTTCTATAGGCTCAACATTCGAGCTGGTCACCGGGAGAGTGATGACGAAAAGGTGGTGAGGTACCTGAATGGACTAAGGTATGATATTGAGGATGAACTGAGCATGGTTACCATCCGAACCATTAAGGATGCGTACTAGATGGATTTAAAAGCTGAGGAGAAGCTGAGCCGCAAGAAAGGACAGCCAGGGCGAGGCAGAAGCTAGCCGAGAGGTAAGATAGTTGCCCAAGAAAAAACACAGAAGCCTAAATAGGATTGGAAGAGGCCTCAGGGAAAAGCTGAAAGGGGTGGAACCTCACAGCAGAGGTAGCAGAATACTGAGGCGAGGAGGCAGCAAGATGATCAGCAAGGAGGATATGCTGACGCGAATATATTTCCTTGTACCCGAGGTCGAGGTAGAGGTCGAGGAGGAGTTATCACGTGTTTTACATGTGGTAAGGATGGCCATAAAGCCATGGACTATCCAGAGAGGAAGGTGGACAGAGGAAAAACTCACGTCGCTGAGGCACAGAGGCGTGATGTGGAAAGCGAAGATACAGACAGCGGAAGATCGCTGGGGATGCATAAAATCCTTTTGAAGCCTGAGAAGGAGGTGGAGAGCGCAGTGCAGAGGAGAAGACTGTTCAGAATGGCTTGTACAGGAAAGGACAGGAAATGCAAAGTCATAATTGACAGTGGGAGCACTGACAATCTCGTTTCGACCGAGATGGTGGAGAAATTGGAGCTAGAGACAACTAAGCACCCGAGTCCATATAAAGTCTCGTGGTTACAGAAAGGACACCGGGTAAGTGTCACTAAACAATGCTTACTTAAATTTAAAATTGGGAATTATCATGATGAGATCATGTGCGATGTCATTCCCATGGACGTATGTCACGTATTTCTGGGTAGACCATGGCAGTATGATAGAAATGTTGTTCATGATGGAAGGATGAACACATACACCTTGGAGAAGGATGGAAGAAGTCATAAACTGCTGTCGATAAAAGATAAGGAGGTGAAGCCAGAGGTTAGCAGCACGATACTTCTCATGAGTGGGAAGGATCTTTTCACAGAGCTGGAGAAGAATGAAGATCCAGAGTTCTTTGTTGTCAGGAAGCCGAGAATTTTCCTGACAAACATAAGAGTGGACGACTTGCCAGAGGAGATTCAGCATCTGCTGGGAGAGTTTGTTGACATCATCGTGGACGAACTACCTCGTTCGTTGCCACCGGTGTGGAGTGTGAGTCATCACATTGACCTCATACCCGGAGCAAGTTTTCCAAATAAGGCAGCATACAGGTTGACACCTCAGGAGAATGAGGAAGTCAAAAGGCAGGTGCAAGGCGTGCTGGACAAAGGACTGGTGAGGGAGAGTCTAAGTCCATGTGTTGTTCCAACAGTACTGAGCCCGAAAAAGGATGGAGGTTGGAGGATGTGTACAAACTCCATGGCGATAAATAAGATCACCATCAGGTACAGGTTTCCACTGCCGAAAATGCATGACTTGATGGATTTCCTAAGTGGGGCAAATTACTTTTCCAAGATTCATCTCAAGAGTGGATATCATCAGATCCGGATGAGAGAGGGAGACGAATGGAAGACAGCATTCAAGACAAACAAGGGTTTGTACGAATGGCTGGTCATGTTGTTTTTGGCTGACAAACATGCCAAGCACATTTATGAGGTTGATGAATGAAGTCCTACAGGAATTCATTGGCAAATTTGTGGTGGTATACCTGGATGATATTTTAATTTTCAGAAAAACGAAGGATGAGCATTTGAGGCATTTAGCTATCGTGATGAGGAGGCTACAGCAGGAAAAACTGCTGATAAATTTGAAGAAATGTTCCTTCATGCAGACAGAACTCATATATCTGGGTTTTGTAATATCGGCGAATGAATTGAAGATGGATCCTAAGAAGGTTGAAGTAATCAGGAATTGGCCATCGCTGAGGAATGTTTTTGAGGTAAGGAGCTTTTATGGTTTAGCTAGTTTCTACAGGAAGTTCATTAGGAATTTTAGTGGAATTAGCACCGCAATGATGGATACTGTGAAGAAGCAGCATAAACTTTTTCGGTGGACCACCAAGGATGAGAGGAGCTTCAATCTGTTGAAGAGAAAGATAACAGAGCAGCCAGTGTTAGTGCTGCCTGATTTTCAGAAGACCTTCCAGGTGAAGTGTGACGCTAGTGGGTATGTTGTTGGAGGGGTCTTGAGTCAGGATGACAGACCTGTCGCATATTTCAGCGAGAAATTGGACGATGCGAAGCTGAAATATTGCACGTATGATAAAGAAATCTATGCCATTGTCCAAGCATTGAAGAAGTGGAGGCACTACCTGATACCCAAGGAGTTCGTTTTGTACAGTGATAATCACGCATTACAGTTCGTAAGTCAGCAGGAGAAGCTGAAGCAGAAGCATGCGAAATGGGTGGAATACATGCAAAATTTCACCTTCGTGATCAAGCACATTTCGGGAGCTGCTAACAAGGTAGTTGACGCCTTGAGCCGAAAATGTTTATTGCTGTAGGAATTTAGGGTCAAGACTTTGGGTTTTTAGAACCTGAAGGATATGTATGCAGGTGATGTTGATTTCAGTGAAGCATATGAGGCAACCAAAAATTCGGTGCTCCGGGATAGGAGCCCGTGGCTGGAGTATTTAATCCAGGATGGATTTCTCTTCATGGGAAATCAACTATGCATACCAGATTGCTCTATGAGAGAGAACTTGGTGAAGGAAAATCACAGCGGTGGATTAGCAGGTCATTTCAGGCATGAAAAAACTTTCGCCAAGCTGAGCGAATCATATTTCTGGATGGGTATGTGCACAGATGTGAAAAGGTTTTTTGACAGGTGTAGGATATGTCAACATGCGAAGGGCCAAAAATAGAACACCGGATTCTATCAGCCGTTGCCTGTACCCGAGAGACCATGGGAGGCAATTAGCATGGACTTTGTTTTGGGATTGCCAAGAACGCAGCAAGGAGTGGATTCCATCTTTGTGGTGGTGGACAGATTATCGAAAATGGCACATTTCATTCCGTGTCATAATAGCAGCGATGCGACACACATCACGAATTTATTTTTTAAAGAGATCGTGCGATTGCATGGATTGCCGAGAAGCATTGTCTCGGATCGAGATACGAAGTTCATAGGCCATTTTTGGAGGACGCTATGGAAGAAGCTAGGGACTGAACTGGCATTCAGCTCATCATACCATCCACAGATAGATGGACAGACCGAAGTAGTAAAAAGAAGTGTAGGGGATTTATTGAGAAGCCTGGTGACAGAGCATCACACCAGTTGGGATCAGATCCTACCATAGGCGAAATTTTCATACAACGATTCAGTGAATCGGAGTACCGATAAGAGCCCATTTCAAATTCTGTATGGGACACAACCGAGAGGAGTATTTGAGCTCAAGGAGCCAGAACAGGCTGAAACTAGCAGCGCGAGGGCTGAAGAGTTCGCTAAGGCGATGAAAGAACTTCATGTGGAGGTGAAGCAGCGACTGCAAAAGTCGAATCAACAGTATAAGCACAGAGCCGACCAGCGAAAGAGACAACTTCAGTTTGAAGTTGGAGATATTGTTCTGGCACACTTAAGGAGAGAAAGGTTCCCAAGGGGAACATACAACAAGCTCAAGATGAAGAATATTGGGCCGTGCAAAGTCCTGAAGAAATTCGGGGAAAATGCATATGAGCTTGAGCTGCCAGAAGGCATCGGGATATCTCTGATTTTCAATATTTCAGATTTATACCCTTACAGGGATGTAGGAGCAGGCACTGAGGAACCAATGATCCAGTGGCAGAAATAGTTACCAGTTGCACAGAAGCCTTAGATGGAATGTATACTGGATAAAAGAGTAGGCAGGAAGACCAGGAGGAAGCAGTATTTTGAACGCCTGGTGAAATGGAAGAATCACCCAATGGAGGATGCCAGCTGGGAGACAGAGGTAGTCATACAAAAGCATGGGCACACTCTATAGCACCTCATGGACATGAGCCCATGAAATCTTTTGGAGGCGAGGATTATGATGCAGGAGCATTCACACCTCACCAAGTGAGTCAGCGCGTGGAGAAAGAAAAGACAGTTGGATGACGCCAGCACCAAAATTTTGAATCACCTTGATATCTGTTGCGCCACCGTTTGAATGAAAGAATTCATAATAGAGCGCCCTTGTACATTGTAACGGACATTGAGAAGATAATCTCTCGTCCTTAGGTAGCTGAGGCACTTATTAGATTTAGTGCAGGTAGATAGGATTTAGTGCAGGTAGATAAAATAATTAAGTCTAGATTAGACAGTTTTGCTTTCGAGAGGGAAAACGGAGTATAGACACCCTCATTTGTATCATTGTGATAGGAGCATTCATATTATGCAGAGCATTAGCATTGAGGAGCAAGAAGAGAAGCGCATAGAGTTTGTGAAGAACCCCCATGTATAGATATTGAATTAATAGAAAGCTTTGATTCAATTTCATGGCTGTGATTATTCTCTGTGTGTTGTTGATATTATGTTGTTGCATGCTTGTGTCTTTCTATGCTTTCTCCGTATATGTTGCATACGTAATCTCATGGTAGATTAGAAATCTGGGGAAGAGGCGAGAATGAGTTTCAATTGTTTCTCTATTCAAGCCAAGAGATTCCTGCATAGAGTGCAGTTGAATTCCTCCGCATAGGGTGCGTTGAGGGGCTCTACAGTTAAACTCTTACTCTCTATCGGAAGTGCATTGGGTTATTTGAACCATGCAGGTGAATAACCCGTCGAATTTAAGTCTTAGAGGCGAGTCTAGGAAAGGAGAACACGGAAGCCTTAATTAAATTCCCATGGATGTGTCGGTTCTCTGTGTGTTGTTGGCATTATGCCTTTGCATATTTACTTCTTGTTATGTATTTCTCTCATACGCTGTGTATGTGATCTTATGGAAGAATTGAAATATGGATGTCCCAGAAGTGAAAAGTCGGGTTGCTATGACTGTGAGTGCACTAGACTTGGGAAAACTTCAGCACTGTTGAGAGTGGCTGAAAGTCGAGTACAGAGAACGTGCTCGAGAGACCTTTGAAGGAGTTAGGGTTGGAAAAGTTCAGGAGGGATAGTTCCTTTGATTCGTTATGAGAACAGACCCCAGCGGAGTTCATGGAAGTTGAAGGTGGCGGAACAAAAGATTCTTCAAGAGGAAGAGAATTGATGACTTGAAATCGTTGAACAGGATCACGAGTTCCTGCTGACCATTGGATCAGGGAAGAGATGCAAGGGAGTTAACTTGCAATCAACCAAAGAGGCAGGCCATCGCATATCGGCGTTCGACGTTTGGTAAGGTAGGAGCTTACCCTTTGAAATCGCGAGTAGAGATTTCCCGATTCAACGGGAACCATCGGTTAAAGCGGGGAAAGGTGGCAGGAGATCCTACGGGGTCGGAGAATGGGAGATTGGCGTTCAGAGTTCAACACAAAGGAGTGCTTGTATCGGGGACCCGCGACCCGTAAAATCCCGAAGTGATGGGACAATGTTGGGCCATGAGGTACAGTGGAATACAGGTGGCATCGCGTCGAGAAATCGACACCTCGACGCTCGGGGTCTGGGAAGTCAGGTGATTGACATCGCCAGTGGCGATACTCCGAGGGTTGAACGTTGACTATCGGCATTCAGGACTCGACATTTGAATGGCAAGAAGCAGTGTTACGAGTCTCGTGATATCGCGAGATCCGATCTCCCGATACACGAAGGGAAGATCGTCGAGAAGTGTTCTTTGGGTAAAGAACTCCCGAGGGAGTTGGAAGAGCTTTGACTCTTCGTGCCTGGGTGAAAGAGAAGGTCCTGGTGGAGCGACCGTCCATCGAAGGGAGGTTGCGTCAGAGTGGTATCAGAGTGGGAAGACTCTTTCTTTTTGAAGTAGAGGAGAGATTCACCATGCTGCTGAGAAGGGAACGAAAGTCACCTGGTCATGAAGACAGGGACGCATGAAGAAGGGGTAGACAAGCAGGTAACCCAGAGATGGAACGTCAAATCCGAGATCTCAGGGAGAGACTCGAAGAAATGGGGACCACCCAAAGATGTGGAGCTGGTATGGCAGAGTTCAGCGATTCGGAGGTAGAAGAGGAAGCGGGACACGATGCTGAAGAAGTCACTGCAGAAGATGCGTCAACCGAGAGGTTGATCAGAGCCATTTCTAGGATGAGCTCGAAGACGAAGATGGACATTCCCATCTATGAGGGAAGCCTGAATGCAGAAGAGTTGTTGGATTGGATCCGAGCACTCGACACCTACTTCGATTACGAAGATATCGAAGAGGACAAGAAAGTGAAACATGTTGTCACTAAGTTGAAAGGGCATGCAGCCTTATGGTGGGATGAGCTGCAGGAGGATAGACGCAGCAAAGGCAAATAGAAGATAAAGAGCTGGGATCGGATGATCGCTAAGATGAAAGCGAAATTTATCCCGAGAGACTACTAGATCACTCTGTTCAGGCGCATGTAGAACCTGAGACAGAAGTTGATGACGGTGAAGGAGTACACCGAGGAGTTCTACAGGCTCAACATTCGAGCTGGTCACCGGGAGAGTGATGACGAAAAGGTGGAGAGGTACCTGAATGGACTGAGGTATGATATTCAGGATGAACTGAGCATGGTTACCATCCGAACCGTTGAGGATGCATACCAGATGGCTTTAAAATCCGAGGAGAAGTTGAGCCACAAGAAAGGATAGCAAGAGCGAGACAGAAGCTAGCCCAGAGGTAAGATAGTTGCCCAAGAAAAAACACAGAAGCCTAAAGAGGATTGGAAGAGGCCTCAGGGAAAAGATGAAAGGGGTGGAACCTCATAGCAGAGGCAGCAGAATACTGAGCCGAGGAGGCAGCAAGATGATCAGCAAGGAGGATATGCTGACGCGAATATATTTGCTTGTACCCGAGGTCGAGGTAGAGGTCGAGGAGGAGTTATCACGTGTTTTACATGTGGTAAGGATGGCCATAAAGCCGTGGACTGTCCAGAGAGGAAGGTGGACAGAGGAAAAACTCACATCGCTGAGGCGCAGAGGCGTGATGTGGAAAGTGAAGATGCAGACAACAGAAGATCGTTGGGGATGCATAAAATCCTTTTGAAGCCTGAGAAGGAGGTGGAGAGCGCAGTGCAGAGGAGCAGACCGTTCAGAACGGCTTGTACAGGAAAGGACAGGAAATGCAAAGTCATAATTGATAGTGGGAGCACTGAAAATCTCGTTTCGACCGAGATGGTGGAGAAATTGGAGCTAGAGACAACTAAGCACCCGAGTCCATATAAAGTCTCGTGGTTATAGAAAAGACATCGGGTAAGTGTCACTAAACAATGCTTAGTTAAATTTAAAATTGGGAATTATCATGATGAGATCCTGTGCGATGTCATTCCCATGGACGTATGTCACGTATTTCTGGGTAGATCATGGCAGTATGATAGAAATGTTGTTGATGATGGAAGGATGAACACATACACCTTGGAGAAGGATGGAAGAAGTCATAAACTGTTGCCGATAAAAGATAAGGAGGTGAAGCCAGAGGTTAGCAGCACGATACTTCTCATGAGTGGGAAGGAACTTTTCATAGAGCTGGAGAAGAATGAAGATCCAGAGTTCTTTGTTGTCAGGAAGCCGAGAATTGTCCTGACAAACACAAGAGTGGACGACTTGCGAGAGGAGATTCAACAACTGCTGGGAGAGTTTGCTGACATCATCGTGGATGAACTACCTCGTTCGTTGCCACCGGTGCAGAGTGTGAGTCATCACATTGACCTCATACACGGATCAAGTTTTCCAAATAAGGCAGCATACAGGTTGACGCCTCAGGAGAATGAGGAAGTCAAAAGGCAGGTGCAAGGCTTCCTGGACAAAGGACTGGTGAGGGAGTGTCTAAGTCCATGTGTTGTTCCAACAGTACTGAGCCCGAAAAAGGATGGAGGATGGAGGATGTGTTCAAACTCCAGGGAGATAAATAAGATCACCATCAGGTACAGGTTTCCACTGCCGAGAATGGATGACTTGATGGATTGCCTAAGTGGGGCAAATTACTTTTCTAAGATTGATCTCAAGAGAGGATATCATCAGATCCGGAGGAGAGAGGGAGACGAATGGAAGACATCATTCAAGACAAACGAGGGTTTGTACGAATGGATGGTCATGCTGTTTGGGCTGACAAACGTGCCAAGCACATTTATGAGGATGATGAATAAAGTCCTGCAGGAACTCATTGGCAAATTTGTGGTGGTATACCTGGATGATATTTTAATTTTCAGCAAAATGAAGGCTGAGCATTTGAGGCATTTAGCTATCGTGATGAGGAGGCTACAGCAGGAGAAACTGCTGATAAATTTGAAGAAATTTTCCTTCATGCAGACAGAACTCATATATCTGGGTTTTGTAATATCAACGAATGAATTGAAGATGGATCCTGAGAAGGTTGAAGTAATCAGGAATTGGCCATCGCCGAGGAATGTTTTTGAGGTAAGGAGATTTCATGGTTTAGCTAGTTTCTACAGGAAGTTCATTAGGAATTTTAGTGGAATTAGCGTCGCGATGATGGATACTGTGAAGAAGCGGCATAAAGTTTTTCAGTGGACCGCCAAGGCTGAGAGGATCTTCAATCTGTTGAAGCGAAAGATAACAGAGCAGCCAGTTTTAGTGCTGCCTGATTTTTAGAAGACCTTCCAGGTGAAGTGTGACACTAGTGGGTATGCTATTGGAGAGGTCTTGAGTCAAGATGAAAGACCTGTCGCATATTTCAGCGAGAAATTGGACGATGCGAAGCTGAAATACTCCACGTACGACAAAGAATTCTATGCCATTGTCCAGACATTGAAGAAGTGGAGGCACTACCTGATACCCAAGGAGTTCATTTTTTATAGTGATAATCACGCATTGCAGTTCGTAAGTCAGCAGGAGAAGCTGAACCAGAAGCATGCGAAATGGGTGGAATACATGCAGAATTTCACCTTCGTGATCAAGCACATTTCGGGAGATGCTAACAAGGTAGATGACGACTTGAGCTGAAAATGTTTATTGCTGTAGGAATTCAGGGTCAAGACTTTGGGTTTTGAGAACCTGAAGGATATGTATGCAGGTGATGTTGATTTCGGTGAAGCATACGAGGCAGCCGAAAATCCGGTGCTCAGGGATAGGAGACCGTGGCTGGAGTATCTAATCCAATATGGATTGCTCTTCATGGGCAATCAACTATGCATACCAGATTGCTCTATGAGAGAGAACTTGGTGAAGGAAAAGCACAGCGGTGGATTAGCAGGTCATTTCGGGCATGACAAAACTTTCGCCAAGCTGAGTGAATCATATTTCTAAATGGGTATGTGCGCAGATGTGAAAAGGTTTGTTGACAGGTGTAGGATATGTCAACATGCGAAGGGCCAAAAACAAAACACTGGATTCTATCAGCCATTGCCTGTACCCGAGAGACCATGGGAGGAAATTAGCATGGACTTTGTTTTGGGATTGACGAGAATGCAGCGAGGAGTGGATTCCATCTTTGTGGTGGTGGAAAGATTCTCGAAAATGGCACATTTCATTCCGTGTCATAATACCAGCAATGTGACACACATCGCGAATTTATTTTTTAAAGAGATCGTGCGATTGCATGGATTGCCGAGAAGCATAGTCTCGGATCGAGATACGAAGTTCATAGGCCATTTTTGGAGGACGCTATGGAAGAAGCTAGGGACTGAACTGGCATTCAGCTCAGCATACAATCCACAGAAATATGGACAGACCGAAGTATTAAACAGAAGTCTGGGGGATTTATTGAGAAGCCTGGTGACGAAGCATCACACCAGTTGGGATCAGATCCTACCATAGGCATAATTTGCATACAACGATTCGGTGAATCAGAGTAGCGGTAATAGCCCATTTCAAATTCTATATGGGACATAACTGAGAGGAATATCTGAGATCAAGGAGCCAGAACAGGCTGAAACTAGCAGTGCGAGGGCTGAAGAGTTCGTTGAGGCGATGAAAGAACTTCACGTGGAGGTGAAGCAGCGACTGCAAAAGTCTAATCAAGAGTATAAGCGCAGAGCCGACCAATGAAAGAGACAGCTTCAATTTGAAGTTGGAGATATTGTTCTGGCACACTTAAGGAGAGAAAGGTTCCCAAGGGGAACATACAACAAGCTCAAGATGAAGAAGATTGGGCCGTGCAAAGTCCTGAAGAAATTCGGGGAAAATGCATATGAGCTTGAGCTGCCAGAAGGCATCGGGATATCTCAAATTTTCAATATTTTGGATTTATACCCTTACATGGATGCAGGAGAAGACACTGAGGAACCAATGATCCAGTGGTAGAAACAGTTACCATTTGCACAGAAGCCTCAGATGGAATGTATACTAGATAAAAGAGTAGGCAGGAAGACCATGAGGAAGCAGTATTTTGAATACCTGGTGAAATGGAAGAATCACCCAGTGGAGGATTCCAGCTGGGAGACAGAGGCAGTCATACAGAAGCATGGGCACACTGTACATCAGCTCATGGATAGGAGCCCATGAAATCTTTTTGAGTCGAGGAGTATGATGCAGGAGCATTCACACCTCATTAAGCGAGTCAGCGCATGGAGAAAGAAAAGACAGCTGGATGACGCCAGCACCAAAATTTTGAATCACCTTGATATCTGTTGCGCCGTTGTTTGAATGAAAGCATTAATAATAGAGTGCCCTTGTACATTGTAACGGAATCTGAGTAGATAAGCTCTCGTCCTTAGGTAGCTGAGGCACTTATTAGATTTAGTGCAGGTAGATAGGATTTAGTGCAGGTAGATAAAATAATTAAGTCTAGATTAGACAGTTTTGGTTTCGAGAGGGAAAACGGAGTATAGACACCCTCCTTTGTATCACTGTGATAGGAGCATTCAGATTATGCATAGCATTAGCATTGAGGAGCAAGAAGAGAAGCGCATAGAGTTTTTGAAGAACCCCCATGTATAGATATTGAATTAATAGAAAGCTTTGATTCAATTTCATGGCTGTGATTATTCTCTGTGTGTTGTTGATATTATGTTGTTGCATGCTTGCGTCTTTTTATGCTTTCGCCGTATATGATGCATACGTAATCTCATGGCAGATTAGAAATCTGGGGAAGAGGCGAGAATGAGTTTCAATTGTTTCTCTGTTCGAGCCAAGAGATTCCTGCATAGAGTGCAGTTGAATTCCTCCGCATAGGGTGCATTGAGGGGCTCTACAGTTAAACTCTTACTCTCTATCGGAAGTGCATTGGGTTATTTGAACCGTGCAGGTGAAGAACCTGTCGAATTTAAGTCTCAGAGGCGAGTCTGGGAAAGGAGAACAGGGAAGCCTTAATTAAATTCCCATGGATGTGTTGGTTCTCTGTGTGTTGCTGGCATTATGCCTTTGCATATTTACTTCTTGTTATGTATTTCTCTCATACGCTGTGTATGTGATCTTATGGAAGAATTGAAATCTGGATGTCCCAGAAGTGAAAAGTCGGGTTGCTATGACTGTGAGTGCACTGGACTTGGGAAAACTTCAGCACTGTTCAGAGTGGCTGAAAGTCGAGTACAAAGAACATGCTAGAGAGACCTCTGAAGGAGTCAAGGTTGGAAAATTTCAGGAGGGATAGTTCCTTTGATTCGTTATGGGAACAGACCCCAGCGGAGTTCATGTAGGTTGAAGGTGGCGAAACAAAAGATTCTTCAAGAGGAAGATAATCGACGACTTGAAATCATCGAACAGGATCACGAGTTCCCGTTGACCATTGGATCCGCTAAGAGCAGCGAGGTAGTTAACTTGCAAGTGACCAAAGAGGCAGGCCATCGCATATCAGCATTCGACGTTTGGTAAGGTAGGAGCTTACCCTTTGAAATCACAAGTAGCGATTTCCCAATTCAACGGGAACCGTCGGTTAAAGTGGGGATAGGTGGCCGGAGATCCTACGGGGTCGGAGAATCAGAGATCGGCATTCGGAGTTCAACACCAAGGAGCGCTTGGATCGGGGATCCACGACCCATGAAATCCCGAAGTGACGGGACAATGTTGGGCCACGAGGTACAGTGGAATACAGGTGGCATCGCGTCGGGAAATCGACACCTCGGCGCTCGGGGTCTGGGAAGTTAGGTGATTGACATCACCAGTGGAGATACCCCTAGGGTTGAACATTGACTATCGACATTCAGGAATCGGCGTTTGAACGGCAAGAAGCAGTGTTACGAGTCTCGCGATATTGCGAGATCCAATGTCCCGATATGCGAAGGGAAGATTGTCGAGAAGTGTTCTGTGGGTAAATAACTCACGAGGGAGTTGGAAGAGATTTGACTCTTCGGGCCTTGGTGAAAGAGAAGGTCCTGGTGGAGCGACCTTCCACCGAAGGGAGGTTGCGTCAGCAAGCAAGGCATGGAATAACATGTCATGGAAAGGCATGCCATGGAATGTCTTGGAAAAGAATGGTATGACATGTAATGGTATGGAAAGGAAAGGAATCTCATGGCAAGGCATGTCATGGAAGGGAATGGAAAGGAAAGGAATGGAATTGCATGTCATGGCAAGGCAAGGCATATCATGGCATGGCAAGGAAAGGAATGGCATGGCAAGGCATGGAAAGGAAAGGAATGAAATGGAATGTCATGGAAATGGAATGGCATGGAAATAATATGGTATGGAAATGGAATGGAATGAAAATGGAAAGGTAGGGAAATGGGATGCAATGAAATGTCATGAAAATGCATGGAAATAGCATCGAATGGCTTATAAAGACATGGAAATGGCATGGAATGGAAAGGAATGTAAATGGCATGGCATGGCGTGTCATGGAAACGTGAGGCATGAAAATGACATGGCATGGCTTGGAAAGGAATGAAAATGGCATAGAAATGGAATGGAATCACATGGAAAGGCATGGAAATGGCATGGGAATGGCATGGCATTGCATGTCATGGAAGGGAAAGGCACTTAAAATGTCATAAACACTTCATCAGATGAAAAGGAACTTTGTGATATAAATTTAAGTCATGTCCATAGAAAAAGTTTTTTTTATTTCTTGGGATGAGAAAGGTTTATTTGTTTGTTATTCTTGTTTCATTGCAATCCACATTTTGATTTGAGTTTTTCCTTGCATAAATGTGGTGGACAGTTATATTTATTGTTGTGTAGGTTAAAATGGGAAGCTACGTGACAATGACATGGCATGGCATGACTTGGAAAGGCATGGAAATGACAATGCCATGGAAATGGCATGGTTTGGCAAGGCATAGAATTGGCATGGAAATGGCATGCCATGGCAAGGTATATCATTGGAATGGAAATGGCATGGCATGTAAAGGTATAGAATTGGAATGGAAATGGCATGGAAATGGGATGCAATGGCATCGAATGACAAGGCATGGAAATGTCATGGATTGTCAAGGCATGTCAATGGAATGGAAATGGAATGACATGGAAAGGCATGGAAATCACATGCTAATGGGATGGCATGGAAATGGAATTCCATGGAATGTATTTTCAAGGCATGAGAATGGCATGGCATGGCAAGGCATGACAATATCATGTCTTGAAAAGATTTGTGGGATTTGTTTTGGGAGGGTCCTTTGTCTCCTTGTGTGCTCTAACCCAAAAATTGCGTGGGAATGTGAAATAAACTCTCATAGATGGTGAAGGGAAAAGAATAATGGTTTCAAGTATCCTTGGAGGAATTTTGGTAGCATATCATTACTTTCTATGGTGTGTCATGAAATGTAACCTCAAAACCTTTCTTTGTAGGTGGGAAATGATACCAATTCTAAGATATAGCTTCCATGTGAAATCTCGCATTGTATTGATAAAAATCAATAAGTTTAGTGGAGATCATGGAATATTGAATAATGTTATTAATAATTGATCGGTTTACAAAAATTAACATATAACCACTACACAACCTAAACAAACATGAGTGCATTAATGAGTCATTCACTAGTCTTTTTGGCATTTATGAAGGATTACACATAAATCAAATGATTTTATATATGTCATACATAGAAAGAGGGGAATAATGTTTGTGCACTATAAAATGGTCAAAATATGGACTAAATCAACTAAGAAACTAACAACTAGGCTTCTGAAAGGAATGCCAAAGGAATACTAGGGTCAAGGTTTTTTCCTAAGGAGACTAGGAATGCTAGGACATGTACCTAAAGGGGAAAAAAAATACTTTTATCATGTAGCTTTGGTAACAGAATAAGTTAGGGTTTTTTTACATTTGAAAACACTAGTGCTACCTAATGTGCTTGTTATCGAGACGATAGAGAGAGTTGATCTTCTACAATTGTGGGATACACCTGTAGGTTCCAAAAAGGACTTACCATTGTGTATTGTATCTTGTTGATGATCTCTAATGGATTGAGCTATTGGATAATGTTATATTGTGGTTTCCCTCGGTAGGGTTTGAAGAGACTGACTTGTAACAACCCATGATAAGATATTTGTAGGTGCATGTACTTCATATTCTAAATATATATAAAGTGTTTGGGTTGTCCAAATGTTGTGTAGTTGCATAATTTAGTTTTAGCCTATGTCATATTCATAATTGAGTAACTCGAGTACTATTTATGGAGGTGGATTTGATATAAAATTGAGCTGAGATTGTTAAGTGATTTACAAAAATGTAGAAGATAAATGAGAAAATTCATTTCTATAATAAAGTATTGTAATATGCAATTTTTTAGGTCACTATATTTTCAAGTGACCATTATTTTAAGGTTGATTGTCATTGTATTTAGATGGATATAATTCAAGAGGTAGTCCATATTGTTCGTTGTGATTTATCATATGGATATACACAACATTCATGCAAATAATTTGAAGGAATGACGTATCGATGATGTAGATATACATGGTTGATTGGCAAGCAATGTTACTTGGGAAGCATTAATTCCTTATGGATTTAGTACTTAGAAATTTTTTCCACCGTAAGATATTATTTAATGCGTAATGCAACTATTTAAAATAACTTTAGAAAAAAATAAAGGGATTAATACACATAAAATTGATACACTTTGAAATTCATATATTCATCAACATAAAATGCAGAAACAATGAGATTCATAAAAACATGTTCCATGAAATGTGTATATATATATATATATATATATATATATATATACACACACACACATAGAGATTCAACATTTTCCAAATTGTACATATTTTACCAAAATGGAAACTCATGCCCAATACACAAAGCGACAACAAGTTCCCTAACATAAAAAAAAAACATCCATATGGTGTACTAGATACAAAATGGCAATAGTTGGTCAATCATTGACCACTTCCAATGTCACCGCCCTCAGGAGTAGCCTGGAAATCTATCTTTATTCTCTTTGGAGACTGCACAAAGAAAAAACATTGTTATAAGTTTTTTTCCTCAATGAATTAATAGACATACAAAATGACCCTTTGTAATTTAGCCTAAAACAACTCACAACATATGCTACTATCAATCATGATGGTGTTACCCTCCTCCGTGAACCCAACCTCTCTATGATTATACCCTACATCAGTTACAAGGATCAAGAGAAGAAAATTAAACAAATATGTGTAAAATCAAATTCATGATACATAAAAGTTATCATAAACACATTTTCTCACTGTGAATATCTTGGTCCTCGATGGAGATTTATTGGCACATGGAGAACTAGGTTGTGAAACGTTCTTCGAGGAAACCTCTATTGTGGAAGAATCAATGGATGGGGTTGATTGAAATGGTGGTGAGGGTGGGTGGCATATAGGTTCATCCATTGTGGATGGATGCGATGCAAGAGGCGGCGTGGATAGGCAGCCTACATGTGAATACACTAAGGATACATGAAATAATACATATGTTGAGGGTCAATAGCGATAGACCCCTAGAGAATATATAAGTGATTGCAACTCCCTAGGCATAGAGAAAGGTAACCCAAAATAAAATAACAAGTGCCCAAGGAGTGCAGTAGTACTATAACTATAAAATATCTGAGCAACCTGCATACATATTAATAATATTGAAGTATTAGTACCAAATAGTAAAATTCATAAACATAAACACGAACAAATTAGAGAATTATATGAGATTTAACTCTACACATGATACTTCTGATGTAGATTTATTGTCCATCATGGATGGACATTCCTTGACATTGCCTTGTCCCAAATCTTGTAGCAACATAAGAACATTAAAAATTTGAGGATGCCAAAAAATAAAGAAATGAATATGGTGAATTTATCAAATGTGACACATAGATGTTTGTGGGGTGCACCCCAATGAGAATCATGCCTATAATGTTGCATCGATGGTGGAGCTAGGAATGGATGCATCAATGGCCATAGAGGGTCTACTACTTGGTCATAACTACTACAAAACAACATACAATAAAATATCGATATAAATACACAAAATAAAAAATAAATATATAATGATGAAGAACATAGAGAGGGTTAATACACTAACCTCCTCCATGAAGCTATGTTGTCCATTGGGATCCATAGGCCCATAACATATCTACCCACATCTCGATCATCTGTGAGTTTCACATGGACAATTTCCATGTCCATGTCCCATCTCCTCATTGTACTTTTTTGTGCATGTTGAAGCTCCAATCCCTCTATCAACTTCACTAGCAGGAACCTCCTATCGATATAGTGCAACAAAGTTATTATGTTGTAGTAGGCTATGAGTCAATGATGAAATGTCTAGTTGTACCTATTGCAAGATCTTTGCAATATGAATATGTTGGGTAGGGGAGTTAGGCCTTTTCCTAAGGGGATGAGGACCTAACATGGGATCACACCTAGCATTCTCTCAGTCCTGTGTGGACCCTTGACCCACCCCTCATAAGTTACCCATCTCAAAGTAGTTAACATGCTTACCCAAAATAAACTCATCCCATAATTTTCTTAGAAAATATAAGGGCACCTTCGCGTTATTGCATGGAGGTTCATCATATACCATATACCACCTATCCATTCAGTTTTGACTAATATTGGGATGGATGCACCAATCAATAGAGATTTGTTTATTGGTCAATGGTAGTTCTTATCCATTTCTAGGATCCATAAAAATAGACAATATTTATTGCTTTGAAATACCCAAGTATCTGACTTGGTTTCTGTCTAAACCAGTGCTATAGTACTCATACATTATTTCCCTATAATTAGAAATAAAGGTCAATTTCCCTTGGGAACTTGTAATGGAATTCACAATGACATCCAAAGAAGTGGCCAATGAGACTTTGCTAGGATATCTAGTGTCCCTTAATTGTTCCTCAATGGTTCTTAATATAACCAACCCCTAATCAATTTGAGTGTTTACATTGGGTGGTTGTGGTGGGTTGGGGTTTTTCTCTTCTTGGTTTTCTTCCAAGTGGTTTTCATTGTCTCTGGGTTCCATTTGATTATATAGGTTGCAATTTAATAGGTCATGGCATGTAAATTAGGTTGGTTTTTTAATTAAAATAGAAAATCATAAATTTGTTTTATTCAGATTATTGGGAGAAAACGAATGAATTGGAAATGACTAAATTGGGAGAAAAATAAAAGAGATCAAACATATCTGGATTGATTGGGATATGGTGGAAAGCTCCTCACCTTGCTTATCCTCTCTATATTCTCTCTATTTTCTCAATGAGGGTAAAAATGGGAGGATGATTTTTCCAAATGAGGAAAAATCACACTTGTTTCCCCTTAAAAACTATTTAGCAAAGGAATGCATGTGTGTTCCTAGGAACACGCAAATGCTCTTAGGAAAATGCATGTACTCCTGCCACTAAACCTATGTGGAAACTTGATTGTAGGTTTGGACAGTTAAAAAACTATATGGTTAGGAACGTGTGTGATTTTTTGATAACATGCAGGCGTTCATACGAGTGTGTGTTCTTGTTGACCCTCTTTCCGCTTGTTCGAACTCTAACTTCGTTCACACACCCACAAGTCAAAATTTAATGTTGATCGAAGTATAAATAAATATAAGGAAAGATTGGTTGGAGAGGGTTATTCATATAAATAGAGTATAGACTATGACGATACTTTTGCACCAATAGAAACAATGAACACAATGAGAATAATGATAGCATTTACTACTAAATATAATTAGATGCTACATTCGTTAGATGTAAAGTCATATTTTCTAAATGGAGAATTAAAATAAGAGGTTTATCTTGTTAAACCATAGGGGTTTGTAAATAAGGGTTAGGATAATCTTGTCTATAGGTTGAAGAAAAATTTATATGGGCTTAAACAAACACCTAGTTCTTCATATAGAAAAAATTATAGTTTCTTCTTTCAGCAAGGATTCATCCAATGTAAAGGTGACCCAAATATTTATATCAAGAAGGATGAAAATGACCATATTTCTTTGATATATTTATATGTTGATGTTATTGTTATAACATGAAGTGCTACTCATTTGATTGAAGATATCAAGAGACAATTGTGATAGGTATTTCAGATGAAGATCTTTGACACTATTTTTTAGGCCTTGATTTATGGAGGGACAATTGTAATACATTGATCACACAAAATAAGTATTCAAAGAAGTTACTCAATAGATTTAATATCAATGACTGTAAAGCATTTTCTGTTGCATGAGAACAAAATATTAAGCTCAACAATGATGATAAAAAAAGAGATGAATGACACTTTGTATTGATAGTTGGTGGGAAATATGAATTATCTCACTACAACAAGGCCAAATATTCCATATTTAGTCCATATACTTAGTCAATCCATGGCTAAGCCTCGTGAAAATCATTGGAAAGCAACAAAGAGAGTTCTTGAATATTTGAAATGGATTGTTCATTTTGGTATTAAATATACTAATAATTATAATGTTGAGTTGAAAGGTCATTATGATTGTAATTGGGCTGAAAATCCAGATGACAGCAGGTCAATTTGTGGATATGTGTTCAATGTAGGATATGGAGTTGTATCATGGAGTAGTAAGAGACAACCAACTATTTCCCTGTCATCCAGAAAATTTGAGTATAAAGTGTTATGTAGCGCTACCTATGAAGTAATATGGCTTAGATGAATCCTTGAAGATGTTTATCAGATGTTTATCTGAGAATGTCTAAGTATAGTCCAAGATGTTTATCAGATCTATTTTGTTAGGAGTTTGGTGAGTTTTTTAATCTCCTATATATATGTAGTTCATTTCTATGTAATTTATAGAGTGCGAGTGAGACACTTTGTATTAACTCTTGTGTGAGCATAGTATTATGAATTTTTGTGTTTCTGATTATCCTGTCATACACTCATGCAATCTTGATGAAAACAGATTGGTTCAACTAAAATAGATTCTTGAATATCTTCATTTATTAAAATCATATATTCATAGAAGGTGTGTAACTTGTTCATAATTAAGTTACAGATGCTCAATCTCATAAAAAGCTATTAATACTTAGATAACTTAGTTTAAAAAGTTGGATTTGATGTACAATATCATATCTGGTTTAGAATATTAAGAATTATCAATTAAGCATAAATCCCTTATTCAATACAAATCTATTAAACCAAAATAGGTCTATCTATAAACTCTCACAATACATCTATCTACTCGTAATGAAACTATTAGAGTAAAACTATCTATTGCATGAATATATTTAGTAGGAATATCGAGAATGAATATATTTAGTAGGAATATCGAGAATGGAGTGGGTTTCCTCTAACAAAGGTTTGAATACTCGTTACACACTATAGAAGAAAAAACTCGATTAAAATAGACAAAAGTTCAAACAAAATTAAATCACCACTCTCGTGATGATACAACCATTGTTGAACTCAAAATTAAACATATTAAGGATACAATTCATTCATTGTAAATGTTGAATCCAATCATGGCATCTAATCAATCAATAAGGGAAGAAATGAACAAGTTTCTTGAATTCCATGAACACAAAAAAAACAAATTTTAAAGGGCGAATGAAAGATAATGATGGTCTCTCAAGGTGTATTAATGACAATGAAAACATGGAAAAACAACAATCTATTGACTTGGAGGGATGACTTGAAGTACTTTCATAATGAAATTGAATATGGTGTAAGAATATTAAATATATAGGAAACTTAGTCATCTTTTGGAATATATAATTTTTATTATAGATTTTTTGTATGGCTATGTGAAATTTGAATTTTTTTATTAGTAGTAAGTTGAATACCTAAATGACAAAGTTTCTTTAGAAAAATTCTATAGTTTTAGACCATGCATTTTTATTGTGCATGGCTATATTTTTGAAAATGTTAATAAAAATTTTATTAAAAATTTTAAACTATGAAATTTATCATAACTTAAAAATAAAATACTAATTATTTTAGGATATATATATATATATATATTAAATGGATAAGGTGATAAAAATTGATAGCACAAAGAAAAAAATGTGTGTATTTTAAGATTTCCAAGACAAAAATAAATTAATAATAAACAATATTATTTTAAATTTATTGTAGCTTATTTAAAAATAACATGAGAAATGAAGACATTGAAAGAAATTTTGAAAAATAAATCATTTTTTTCAACCCTAAATCACTAAGTTTATCTAATAAACCTAAATTCTAAACAATTAGCAAATACCAAATTTGCAATTCTCAATCCCTCCAAGGAAATTTTGAATTTAAAAAATGTACATTTGAACTATTAAAAGACATGCATGTTCTAAAATGTATGCATTCCTAAAATCTAAACATGGAATTATGAATAAAAATTCATACAAGTAGCATGAGTAAAAATTCATAGAAGGACTATGGAAATGTTCTTTTACCTATAGGACTAACGCCTCTCTGAAACAAAATCAACACCCACACTCAAGCACTCCCATATTATATTAGGGCAATGCCTATCTCACTCTAATATCTAACTCTCCTTAGATATTGGAGTAAGTACCATATAATTAATCTCGTCATGTTTGATATTATCTTTTTAATCATCTCATTTCTTCAATATGAAGATCCATCAGTGCTCAAATAGCGACCGCGATTACATGGAAGAAATGTATATGCAAAACCTTCGACACTCATGTGAAATTAGTGATAAAGGCTTTGAAAAAAAAAAAAATAGTCATAAAGGCTTCTTCAAAAAAACTTATAACTGGATTCTCAATTTCTAGCAATTGGATTTAATTCATTAAAAATTAACATTTAAAGATTAAAATTTAAAACCATGACTCAAATAACATAGGCGATAGTCAACAACCAGGCTCACCCATATGAATTCCGGAGTATCCGGATCTCCAATCCGTTTTAATTGACGAACCGATCTAGATATCCGATCTTCTGAAGTTTCTGATTTTCTGATGTTAGGAAGATAACAATGACTTTCTCCTACAATATAATGAACACATACTTGACTATATAATATGGCTTCCACTTCGAATTCTTCTAGACGACATGAATCAGGATTTGAAACAGATCTTCAACCTGCCGAGAGGACAGATCGGTGGCTTCTTCCTTCCTGCAATTTCTACACAAAATCCCTCCCCAAGTTTCGATTCTATGTCTTGGTGAAGAGATAAAATATAGAAACCCCAGTTAATATGGCAATTGGGAAGAACAAGCCAAACCAAAAAGTACTGGACTGCCTATTCCTCCGTCAAGAGATAGGCAGACGTGGGTAGTGCCTGAATCTCTGACAGAAGGGGCGCTCAACAATCAGCGCGAGCACTGCTGAAACAACGATTCCCAACAAGCAAAGAGATGGCGAGTTAGAGCTCGATTCTCCCTTATATCATTTCCATAGCTCGGTTACAGAAATAGGAGTCGAATCCCTCCAAATCCTCTTGCTCTGTCAGAATAGAAACCGGTCTTTCACGTCTTTCTTGAATGGGAGCAACAAAACAAATGAACTGTGGAAAAGGAAAGAGGGGTTGCTCCAATCTAGAAGAAGGAAAAGTCTAAACCGAGGAAGGGGACATGCGTACGGGACAGAATCGCAGGCATCGACGGGACAAAGTATGAGGTGATTCGTTCTGTGGTGATGAAGGGAGGATGAACGAAGGCAACTTACTGACTGAAATGAGCGAAAACTCCTTTATGTAAACGTTCTTCATGTGGCACTAGTGTTTAGCTCGACATATTGTTGTTTTGTTTTGTGTAAAAATGCCTTTTGGGTATTAGGCTAGTTTGGCCACCCACACATATGTTTCATTTGCTTTTGTATGGATGGTTTCTCTTTATTGTTAAAGTTAAGTATAAGATAAACACAAACATAACTCAAGTAACGAATGAAATAAGGTGAAGGCGTAGTCCAGATTAAGTAGTTTGGTTTAGTTTTGGTGTCAATTGGTAATGCATAGTGACTAGGAGTGTCGGGTGATTCTGTCGCCTCACCGTAGGCTCATCAGGCCTATGATAAGTGGTATTAGAGCAAACTTCAGAGAAAGACCATGGAAGTGGTTTGGTGGACAACGTGGTGAGTTCTTGAGCACTCTCACTTTCGTGACAAGTGGTATGAGAGGAGTGAATTGTGCAGTTTTTTAGCAAGCTCATTGAGCAAGACAATGTGCACAACTCAAGTAGCTGGGTAGGGTCAATTTGGGTTCATTGAGGGATTGGTGATTGTGAAAGAAATCCTGTGGTGACAGAGTAAGCACCGTCATAGAGTCGCAATAGTAATCGCAAAAGTTCAAGACAATGTTTTGAGTAGTTAGTGAGCTAAGTCATTGTCGTGACTTGGGATGACAGAATCAAGTTTGGTCGCTAGGCATTCAGCTGAGCACGATTTCCACTGTGACAACTTTGTGCCATGCACTATTGATATTTGTGCATGGTCTCGTGGTGTGAAGACATTATAGGGTGCAAAGATAATAAACGAAGAAGGAAGGTTCAGTTGAATGGATGGTTTGGATCACAGTTGGGTAAATTTTCCACCTTGCCAACTTCATGCAATGCACTACCAAAAAGAAGTTGGGTCAGTTAGGTTGCAATTGATGATCACAACTTTCAGACGGATGTTGGTTAACAATATGAGACTTCACGATTGGTCGATGTTCATGGTGTCCTAGTGTTGAGGCATTGTAGGGCATGAAGATAACAAACAGAGGAATTGAAGATGGATTTGGCTCAGAGCCATGAGTAAAGTGACTTAGAGGGATTTTGAACCTCACACTTATTCAGTTGCACACTTGCGACAACAAGAAGACTTGAACCATGCAGATGCCAAAGAATTCCTAAACATGTATGATCGTTGCAGAGTATTGAGAAATCTGAGAGTAGGTATGATTACGCACAAACCAAAAGGATCTGAGAGCTCTCTTCATTAAACAAAAATAGAGTACATATAAACACATAAGCTTAGTCTCAATATAGGAGAACAACCTTGATCTACGATTGAGAAAATATCTCAACCACAAACCATTTTGGGAAGCATCTAGTTGGATGTGAGAGATTCACTCCAACTCGTTTCAACAACTTCCTCAAGACTAGGAACAGCTACGTGAGCTTAACAAACAAAACAACACCTCCCATAAGTGAAGCCTAGTGAAGAAAAAAGAAGAACAATATTGATGGGTCCCGACAATAAGGCCTATTAAGGTTTCCATGTACAAACTCTCATAATCAGAGAAAATGAGAAAAACCCATAGGAAAAATCTCCTCTCCAAAAGAGAGAAAAATTCCATTGTTGAAAATGGCATTGGAGATGAAGATGAAAAAACTCCCATAAGGATGCATTGAAATGCAAGAGCACGAGGCATGTGAAGGTTGAAATCTCCAATGAGGAAGCATAACCAAACTCTGAAGAAGAGGGCCAGATAACCTCAAAGAACATGGTTAATTCTGAAGTAAAGGAGGTTCAGTTGTAGAGGCAGGACGATGGAAAACACTAACAACCACCACATAAATGCTTCAGAAAAATAGGTGTTGGTGAAGAACTAGAACAAAGGATTCAAACTGAAGATAACGCCATCAACCATCAAAAGATCAGTGAGTCATGTGGAGGTTGAAAACTCCAAATAGGAAGTATGGCCAAAACTATAAAAAGGGTCAGTTGTCCCATGTTGTCAATACCATCAAAGATCCATGTGGAAATCCAAGTTTCAAACTTCTCAAGCAAAGAGATCAATTCTCTGAAATGAGTCCTGACACAAAAATTTGGATGAAGTACTCATGTATTGTTGACAAAAAAATAATAACATGAGTGTCCTTATTGATTCCAATCCATCTCACTGAAGTGCATTGGTTGTTAGCTATTGCAACCGTTGAGTCAAAGTAGGAATGGTGCTCGATACGAGGCTCACTCTTAAAAATAGTTGATGTCAAACAAAAACAATGAAACATGAAGAACCACACGAGGAATCATTGCACAACATCCGCCCACAATGTTGAACTGAGTCAATCTCCAATGCACATTAAAAACTACTAAGGCAATGAGATATGAATGCACACCCCCAAAATAAATTGATTCTCTAGAATTGAGAATCGACACAAAAAGATTGATGAGGTACTCATTTTCAACCAATAAAACATCATACACTCAGTATCCCTATGGACGCTAATCCATCTCACGAGAGTGCATCGGTCACTAGCCGTTGCAATTGCCGAATAAATATGGGAATTAGTGTTATGTATAAGGCTCACTCTAAAGAATCTTGATCTCGATCGAACATGGTGAGTAAAAAATCACCTGAGCAAGCATTGCACAACATACCACCACAATGTTGAACTAAGTGGAAAAATGATGGCAATGGATGCCACAATTAATAACTAAGTATGTAATATGAGCTAAAGGAGAAAAAGATGAAAAATAACCTAACCAAGAAACACCCCAAAGTGGTGAAGCTCCAAGACACTGTGAAACAAGGCAGTACATGGAGACAAATGCATGGTTACACTCCATAAACTATCTACATGAGTGGCACAAAATCCACTACTCAAAGTTGAAAAATGAGAAGTGGAATAAGTAGCCATCATAGACAACAATCCTTGATACGGGTTCCAAAAAATAAGGTCATGTTAGGTACCATTTACTTTACAAGTAAGGAATCAATTCTCATAATTTATCTAGCCCATGAGAAAAAAAAATTAAAAATTTCAAAAGAGCATTAAATCTGGCATGTAACCAATTGTTGGAGAGAGAGCATAATTCTCTTTTCAACACCTAAAACAAGACAGAAAATGGAGGCTTCATTGAAGAGTCAAAATAAATTGGAACTCCAAAAAACACAAACCATGTATGATAAATTGTGAAGCAAGAAATGCAGAGAGAAAGATAGAACAGAAAATAGTAAATTCAAATGTATGAAGAAGAGTGCAAAAACGAAGTTACAATGTAAAGGGAAATAGCTGAGCTAAATAGGCTCAAGCAAGACAAAAATAGAAAGTAGAGCTAGCCAGGACAACTGGCAGTGTACAGTCAGACTGTTGAGGTTACAATATACTTAACACTCCCTCTTAAACTCAACAATTACAAACATCAGCACTGACTATGCCTAAGTGTTGTCTCTGAAAATAAAAAACTGACTTTCGTAGTGGCTTTGTAAAGATATCAGCAAGCTGATCTCGAGAACCACATAATTGTAGTGCAATATCACCATTATTGACTAGCTCACGTATGAAATGAAAACGCGTGTCAATGTGTTTTCTTTTCTTATGAAACACGTGATTTTTGGATAAAGCAATTGCTGAAGTATTATCACAGAAAATAGGAGTTGGATCCTTTTATGTATGTGACATATCTTTCAATATTCTTCTGAGCCACACAGCTTGACAAGAAGCTGAGGTAGGAGTGACATACTCTGCCTCTGTAGAAGATACTGAAACAATTGGCTACTTGTTTGATGCCCATGAGATTGGGTTCGTGCCAAGTTGAAAAACATGTCCAGATGTGCTTTTCCTGTCATCTAGGTTGTCTGCAAAATCACTGTCTGTGTAACCAGAAAGTTGATTACTATCAGATTTAGTGTACCATAAGCTGAAATTGAGAGTTCCTGTAACATATCTCAAAATTCGTTTCACCATTTTCCAATGAGAATCTTTGGGGGATTCCATGAATCTGGAAACAAGGCTGGCTGCATACATAATGTCAGGCCTAGTTGTTGTAAGATACAATAAACTACCTACTAAACTTTTGTACAGAGTAGAGTCCACTGTAGGACCTTCATCATTCTTGCTCAATTTTGTGCCTAGGGGTATAGGGGTTTCTGCTGGATTGCATCCTTCCATGCGAAATCTTTTGAGGATGTCTGCTGCATACTTTTGCTGATAGAAAAAAATGCCTTTGGTTGATTGATTAACCTCAATCCCTAAAACATATTTCATGATGCCAAGATATGTCATCTCAAACTCAGATTGCATGGCATGTTTAAAATCTGTTAACTCAAGATTTCCCGTATAGATCATGTCATCAACATATAAACATACAATCAAAATTTTACCGTGTTGATCTATTTTGGTGTAAAGAGTTGGCTCATTTTGACTTCTGTTGAAACCACTTTTTATCAGATAAGTGTCAATTCTGTTGTACCAAGCTCTTGGAGCTTGCTTTAAGCCATACAAGGATTTCTTCAACCGATATACTTTGGCTGGGTGCTCTTGGATTTCAAATCCAGGTGGTTGATCGACATAAACTTCTTCTTCTAAGAAACCATTCAGGAATGCTGACTTGACATCCATCTGGTATACTTGCCATTTGTATTGTGTTGCTATGGCCAATAGAGTTCTTACAGTGTCTATTTTTTCTACTGGAGAAAAAGTTTCACCATAATCAGTACCTGATTGTTTTGAGAATCCTTTGGCAACAAGTCTTGCCTTGTGCTTTTCAATCTGCCCTTTTTCATTGATTTTAGTTTTGTAAACCCACTTGACACCAATACTCTTCTTGTGACTTGGAAAATCAACAAGATCCCATGTCTTGTTCTTCTCAATGGAGTAAATTTCTTGGTTCATGGCTTGAACCCAATGTGGCTCCTTAGCTACTTCCTTAAAAGAAGTAGGTTGACATGACATTAAAGCAAAAAGGTTGTGTTGCTCAAAGTCATCCAACTACTGATGGATTTCTCTCAAACTTCGAGTTCTCTGATTTTGTGTTTCAGAGAATGATTCTCTGCTTGAAGTTGAGTTATGCTGAGAATTTTCAGGTTGTCTTTGTACTTGCAATCTTGGAAGAGTAGTTTGAGGTATTTGTTGTTCTGAATTTTCTGCGTTTTCAGAACTTGGCAACAATGGATTTAGACTGTCCATTTGTTGATTTTCTGAATCATTCCATAATTGATTTTCCAGAAATTTTACATCTCTGCTGAGAATTAGTTTCTTGGTGATTGGATTGTAAAGCCTATAAGCTTTAGATGTTTCACTATAACCATTGAAAATACATTTCTCACTTCTGTCATCAAGTTTCTTCCTTAATTCGAAAGGTATGAGAGCATATTCTATGCATATGAATGTCCTTAGATGCGCTACATTGACCTTTGTCCCACTCCATGCTTCTTAGGGAACTTTCATCTTTAGACTGGTGGATGGAGATCTATTCAGGAGATAAACTGATCATGCTACTGCTTCAGCCCAAAAAGTATTTGAAAATCTTTTCTCTTTAAGAAGTGTTCTTGCCATATTCATTATTGTCTGATTTTTCCTTTCAGCCACTCCATTCTGTTGTGGAGTATACCTGGTTGTTGTTTGCATGAGAATGCCTTGTGATTTGTAGAAATTTGCAAATTCTCTGGAGTTGTATTCTCCTCTTCCATCTGACCTGAGTGCTTTGACATATTTGCCACTCTTTTTTTCATCTTTTGCCTTGAATTCTTTGAATTTTGCAAAAGTTTCAGACTTGTGTCTGAGAAAATAGATCCATATTTTTCTGCTGAAATCATCAATAAACATTAGAAAGTAAAATATACCACCTATTGATTATGTTTGCATTGGTCCACATAGGTCAGTGTGAACAAGTTCAAGATGTTGTTTGGCTTGATTGGAAGACTGTGGAAAACTAGTTCTCCTATGTTTTCCAAGTATGCAAGACTCGCATGGGGGAATTTGCTCTTTAAAGATAAGTAGACCTTTGACCATGGATATTTTATGAAGAAGACTTAGACTCTGAAATGGTATATGTCCAAATCTTGTATGCCAAACCATTGTTTCATTCAGGGTAGATGCACTCTGTGCATATGGTTGAATCAGATTTGTAGTTCTGAGGGTAAGGGGAAACATCCTATTTGGAGTCATATGGATTTCAGAAATCAATTTTCTGCTGGGGTATTTGTCATATATTTTGCAATATGCTCCCTCAAAAAGTACCTTATAGCCATGTTCAATGAGCTATCCTACACTTAGCAAATTATGTTTCAGATCTGGTACATGATAGACATTGTTTATGTCTTTCTTTACATTCTGTTTAGTAAGAATAGGAACAGTTCCTTTTCCTTGAACTTTGACTAAATAATCGTTTCCAAGAGTAATATCAGATGAGATTGAAGAATCAATGCATGAAAGTAATTATTTGTTACCTGTCATGTGATTGTTGCATCCACTGTCCAGCAACCAGAGATATTTAGGTTGTTGTTCAGTCTTATGGAACAAAAGAAACATACCTCTTGAGTTTTCTCCCGTGTGATTTGACACATGTGCTTTGCCTGAGAGCTGATCTGCTTGCTTTTTCTTGCATTCAGATTCATAGTGCCCATACTTTTTGCAGTAATAGCATTGTATGTTTTTTTTGTCATTTGATCTTCTCCCTCTGCCTCTTTCAGGCTCGAAATTTTGATGTTGATTTTGTTGTTGATGCCTTTGATCTTGGAAATTTTGATTCGGATATTATTGTCTATTGCATCCATTAGAGTGAGGGTTACTTTGATTGCTCCCTCTTCCTTGGTGACCTCTGCTTCTTCCTCTTCCTCTCCCTCTGTTGAAGGAGAATTGAGTTTTAAAAGCATTGGAGATTGACTCATCTGTGAGATGCAGTCTGGTTTCATGTGTCACCAGAGAACCAATTAGTTCATCTGTTGAAAAACATGACAGATCCTTGGACTCAAGGATTGCTGTGACAACCATTTCGAATCTCTTTGGTAAACTTCTGATAATTTTCTCAACAATGCGTTGATCAGTGATGGTTTCACCAATCAGTCTGATCTGGTTCACGATTCCCATGACTCTGGTCATGAACTGATCCACATTTTCGGAATCTGTCATCCTTAGAGTCTCGAATTTCATCCTCAAGGTCTGTAGTTTAAGTGTTTTTACCCTGTCATTTCCTTGGTAGGAAGATTTCAGGATGTCCCAGGCCTGTTTTGAAGTACCAATGCCTGTGATTTTCGAAAAAATCGAGTCATCCACATAATTTTGAATCCAAAATTTGGATTTATTTTCTTTGTTCCTCAGTGTTTCCTGAGCAATTCGTTGTGGATTTGTCATGGCAGACAAGGCTGCTGGATCTGGTTCCACATATCCAAGATCCACTGGTTCCCATCACTCTTTTGCTTACAAGAACGATCTCATCCAAAGAGACCAGAACTCATAGTTCTTTCCAAGTAGAATCGGACCCTGAGTTGGTCCTAAGTTGCTAGATGACATATTTTTTTGAAAGAAAATTCTCAGAAAAAAAATATAGGGAAATTTGTTATTTACCTCCGATCGCCAAAACGTCGATTGCCGATGAGATATTATCAGCCTTGAATTTGCCTTTGTCACCGTGCAATGTGACCATGCACCTTAATGTTAAAGCGCTACGGGCTTTTTGGGTTTTTTTTTTCCTTTCAAATTGTCGAAATGCAAAATTTGCTTTTGGACGTTTTAACGGTCCAAATCTTCCTGTGATCTGATGGTCCAGATCTTATTGGGATATCGCGAATCGTGACTTCGTGAACCCTGATGATGAGCTCTTCCGACTCCTTGATTCCTCGATCTCCGATTTACCTGTGGCACTTTCCTTTCAGGAAATTTCCCGATTCCTTTGATCTCTCCTCGTGTCCCAACAGATGGACGGCTCAAGTCTGCTTCGGGGGTTTTACTGTGGAGATTCTCGATCCCTCGTTTTGACGAGATGACGTCAACTGGGAACCAAAATGGAGCTTTCCTCCTGTCGGGATTTCGGACTTTGCTGTTCTGAAATGCTCATGTTTCTTGTCCTCAGGATTCGCGATTTGTCGAATCCCGATGTGCCGATGGACTCTCCTCTTTCGAGACTTTTTCGAGTCCTTGGATTTATGCCATGCGTCCCCTCAATATGGATGGTCCTCGTCGTTTCAAAATTTTGCAACTTGCGAGGCCAAAGTTTCTGTCAACTTGAGAACTCCAGTTGCCGAAACGTCGACGATTTCCTTTATGTCCGCCATGTGTCCAAACAAATGGACGGCTGAGAGCTGATCGCTATTTCATGAATCGCAATTTCGTGAGTTTAGAGCTCTTGTTGCGACAGTCTTTCAAAACTGCGAACTTCGATATGTCAATTTGATGACACTTGTATCTGTTGCCACCTGTCCTCTAATATGGACGACTCAAAAGTCCTCTCGGGATTTCACGATATCACGTATCGAAGTTTTGGAGTGCAATCACCTTTGCTCGTCCAACTCCCGATTCCCGATTTTTTGAAGGGATAAGATCAATGGCTCACGATCTTTCACAATCCAATGGTCCAGAATGACTCGTGATTTTGTGATTCGTGAATTCTCATGGTAGTCTTCTGAACTTTACACCTTGCAAGTCAGCGAAATGTTGAGATCTCGCCACGTGTCTCTTGATGGATGGTCCAGATGATGTCGGGATTTCGTGACTTCACAAGTCGAAATTTCTCCTGTGCACTTCAGAGGACTAAACCTCATGCACTTTCTCGTTGATCCAACGACGATCGGTCCTCTGCGCAAGATCTAACGACTGAAACTCTTTCTCCTTTTCCGCGCTCTCTTCATCGCTTATGAACTGGTTTCTTTCTCTGGATCCGTTCGCAGGACGAATCTTACAGCCTCAGTGGTTGTTCTTTGCACCCAAGACACGTTCTTTACTCCTGTGGAAGAAAGATTCATGAATCTTTCAAAGATTTGAAAGAATTTCATGAGTTCTTCGTTCTCTGCTACAATATTTGACAGACTTGAGCGAATTTCGAAAAAAACTTTAAAGGATTATGCCTTTTGCAGGAATCTTTAACGATTTTGAACAAATTCTTTTAGTTCTTTAAATGTGCTTCCATCTTGCAACTCTTCTTCGTGAATGTTGATGATTCTTGAAAAGATTACAAGAATATTTACTGTTTCTTCCTTCTGCAATCTCTTCTTCCTCGTTCTTTCGAGCATTGTACACTCTGCTTTGGCACGTGAGCTTCTTACATTGATCTTTTGAGCGTATGACGGTCTTGTTCCTCATGGAAGTTTCCTACGAGGATCTTTCAAGAGTATGACAGACAGCTCTCCAAGCCTTGTGAAAAGACTTTGTCAAATTGCTCTCAAGGTCCATGAAGCTCTGCACTGTGAGGATTGAGTTTTTCTCCAGCCCGTGTGAAGAGGCTTACTACTGTAGCTATGATACCATGATAAATTGTGAAGCAATAAATGTAGAGAAAAAGATAAAACAAAAAATAATATATTCAAATGTATGAAGAAGAGTGCAAAAACGAAGTTACAATGTAAAGGGAAATAGCTGAGCTAAATAGGCTCAAGCAAGAAAAAAATAGAAAGTACAGTTGGCCAGGACAGCTGGCAATGTACAGTTAGATTGTTGAGGTTACAATATATTTAACAATGTAGAGATCCACATTTTGGTTGACGGGAGTTATCCAAAATACCGGAGTCACAAATGTGTATCCACATTTTGTCGGCGGTGTACAACATCCACTAGAGGGCCAATTCAGTCATTGAAGATGTCCTGGGAAAAAGTGAGCCTCTGCTTCAACCTGTTGCACATAGTGGAGGATATTGAGGTAGTTTCTTATATGATTCCACCTTTAGTAGCTCTATACACGATGACGTAACCAACCAGAGAATTCATAAAGATTGTATTCCCTATAAACTTTGTTTGGAAGGGTTTGGCCATGGCTCTTAACGGTGACATAGAATACAAAGATAATGAGGGACATGAGCAGAACAAGGAGGATAAACATGATGAATAATTACAAAACCAATGTACATCGGTTGTTCCAGAAGGCCCCTTTGAATCTCTCTAGAAAATCGAAAGTCGATCAAGCGAGCCAAGGAACTTACCGCAAATGGAAACAAGCATGGCAAAGGTTGTGGCATTCAGATGAGTTTTCCAAATGAAATCTCGGGCTGGAATTAAATCCATTCAGAAGCTTCCAACATGTAGAAGAACTAAGATCTATAGTGGTAGCACCAAAATCGATCGATTGATGATTGGAAACATAGTTGAAAATGTTTTGCATCTTTGGGCAGGTTAGGTGTCACGGTACAGGTGATTAACATCTTTCGTTGCTGCAACGACAAGCCGAGTGATCGAATGATGATATGAAAGGCTCTCCCCAATGAGACACCCACTTTTGTAGTCTACATGAAAGACATTGCAACTGGGATCCTTCTATGGCTCGTGTCAACACCAACGGTGGTGACCAGGAATGTATGGAAACAACCAACGACATTTATGGCCACAATCATGGGGATCATAACGCATCCTCAGTGTTGCGATGCTCACCAAGACCCTAACCCACATGAGGACCTTCATAGATGAGGAAATATCTTTAGGAATCACATGCATCTAGCACAGGAGAAAAGAGAGGCCATTCATAAGAATCAACGAGAAATGGATGGAGTCCAAGATGCTCGATTTCCCATAACAATTTAGCCCCGTTATGGAATTGAAAAATGGATTGAAATTTGACACCATGGATCAATAAGAAGAGGAACTGCACGATCAACCGCAATTTGGATCTGGCCAGATCAGATCTTCCCTCCAGTTATCGACCCTTGAAAATAGAAAAATCGACAATACATAGGACCTGAGACAATTGAATCAAGCCTAAATATTTGGACTCCTATCACCAAGAGACACTAGAAACACTTCTCCACTGGACATAATATTTATGAAAAAAATTTACCAAGCATTGTAGCAGCGAGTACTAGGAATCGAGTCATAACACAGGGCTTCTCCTGCACGCTATGGGACATCACGTTGAAGCTTTAGATCTCTGCGGCCCTGCAACTGGATCGAATCACCACCTGCGATATTGAGGGTTTGTAGCTCGCATTGTTCTTTAACTTCTCAGGAACTCGACCTTCAATACATATTGATGCACAAACTAATATTCCCACAAACATGGAGACACACAAGCATACTACTCTTGCCTACACGAATTTATTCCTCTAAGAAGGATTCATTTCTCTTCTAAGGTCGCTAGCCCTCCCGTGAGGGAGTTAACGAGTACAACTCTCATACCATATTGAGAAATTTGAGAGTAGGTATTATTATGCACAAACCAAGCATGTGAGATCTCTCTTCTTTAAAAGAAACATAGTACATATAAATACACAAGCTTAGTTTCAAGATAGGATAACTACCTTGATCTATGGTTGAGAAAATATCTCAACCTCACACCATTTTAGGAATCATCTAGTTCGATGTGAGAGATTCACTCCAACTAGTTTCAACAACTTACGAAAGACTAGGATCAACTACTAGTTTCAACAACTTGCTAAAGACTAGGAACAACTACGTGAGCTTAACAAGCACACCAACACAAAGTTCTTTGCAAATCTGAGTTGTTGTGTTGGGTTCGTTGAAGGGAGACAGGAATACTTTTCCAAGGATAAGAGCAACATGTTTCCATTGTAGACTTTGGAGAGGCCCAAGTGTTTTGAACTTCGCTGAAGACACAAACAGTTCAGAGTGCTCAGAAGAGAGTAGATGCAAACAATGACTTGTAGCGACCTACCTGGGTGAGTTCCAAAAGAGGGACTTACGCAGATTTGGTGGTAGAGATGGGATGAGTTGGATTTTTGTTGTGCTTTCTTATGGACTTCATTGAAGGGATTGTTATAACAAATAAGGAAGCAAGACACATATTGTGTTTGAAGAGTCAAATGAGGTACTTTGGTGCATGGGTGACTTAGACATATTGGTTGAGTCGTGATGTGACTTAACCATCACAACAAAGATCCAAACGATGAAGTGTCTTGGTAGAGGCAAGACAAATCATTCCAAGAAACTAATGAAGACAATAAAGAGTCAACCAAGGAGACTGTTGATAGAAAACCGCAATGAGATATACCATAGCCTGAGTGGACGGGATGATGCACTCATTCTCATGGTATGGGATATGAGATAGGCAGGGAATTCTTAGAATGCTTGTAGATGAGGGATTACAAAGAGATCAGAGGGATCATTGGTTGGAGTTGACATAGGAGTTGTCTCAGACGTGTTTTGACATGGAAGTATTTGGGTGGATCGTTTCACTTGGGGTCATTTAGATAGTATGTTGAGACATTTGTGAAGGCATTTGTAGACTTACATGAATTGGAGGATCACATAGGTAGGATGAAATGAATCATGGAGTACTACAAAGGTGACTGTTGGATGTACGAAACTAGTGCACTTGGAGCGTTTTGCGAACATGTGAAAAAGAGGATGGGAGGTTGACTGATGAAGCGAGGCTCATGCTAGACTTGGGCACACTCATCAAGAGAACCAATGTTTCATGAGGGGCATGATTGCAGTAGTGATGAGATAGTCTTTGGCATCCTGCACTCTGTGGGATGAGTAAAGAGGGTGGATTTGGTTGGTCATATGGGTGATAGACGTATGGTGATCTCCTTGGATTTTCGGATATCTTGGAATTGGGATGAGTGTGGTGCAACGATGGGTAGAAGTGACAACATATTTTCCACAGAGTTATGAAGTCCCAGTTCAAGGAAGAAAAAAGAGACAAGAAGGGATTTGTTCATGAAATTTGTCAAGAAATACAATGGGAAATATGCACGATAAGAGAATTGAGAGGATTGTTCAGTGGTATGGAACATCAGATTGTTGGTTGTATGGTACATTAGGTTCACGAACGTTCTTGGGGAGCTTAGTTGTCGTAGATTGACTCAGAGTTGCTGATTGGAAGACGTATTGGCATGGACCTGACTACATTTGAAGTAGGTGTTGAAACCTTTGGGTGGTTCCTTCAACTTGAAAAATTTGGGAATTTTTTGAAGTCATGTAGACAAACCAAGGTGCAGATTGAAATGATCAAGTGGATGGGAGTAGTGAAGCAAAGTAGTTTGGACAAATGATGGCAAACTTGGATTCACAACACATTTTCATTCGGAGCAACGTCACAAGAATATGGGGTGAGAAGTAGCCTTGTATGAAAAAGTAGATGATGGGATGGACCAAATAGAAAACATCGATCAAATCCCAAGTAGGGATGCAATAGAAGTCGAAACACTTGGGAATTACGATGAAATTATTTAATGAATATCGCAAACCAAAGCAAGAGTTGGATAGTGTGGGGAACGTTTGAACCAAAACAACTATGTGATGGAATGGAGAGTACATTTTCACAGATTAAGTTCTAAGTTGGATTATATACCTATCTTGGTCAAGATATGGGTTCTAGACAATGTGTGAAACATGACGAAAGTGATTGGATTGGGGCAAGGTTCGTCACAAAAGTTCAACATATGGTTGCAGGTAGAAGCCAAGACACATACATGAATACTTAATGAGGATGAAAATACTTTGAGTGGGGGAGCATGTCACACCCCAGGATTGGACCTGAGAATGCATCCTACCTCCATGAGAAAAAATTAATGAGTCGGGTGAGTTGAGCATGCCTGCCCCTCCTCCGTAGACTTAGACGGATGAGTTGCGATGAATGGTGCACAATTCAACCTAAGGACTTTATATATCATGGGGTTGGAGTTTCTTTGACACGCACAAAGGAACAACTCCATGACAGATTGCTTGATGGAGACGAAACCAATGGTCGGAACCCATTGCAATATTTTAGCACCCCATCAGTGAAATGGGTTGGCCAAGTAAGAAAGACACCCAAGATGTGCGACAAACACCTTGTGAGGTGATTGTGTGAATGAACGGATGAAGGAACAATTTGGGCACACAAAATCGAAAGAGAACGAGTCAGTTGGGAGAGAACACATGCTTGGAAGTGGTGCCTGCATGTTGAACATTGGACTCAACTTGCTAAAGTGGACACATGACCAAAAGAGAGTGTCGGCTTGTAGACAAAAGGGTGTGTCGGTTGGAACGAACATATCATTTTACAAGGATGCACGCCTATATCACCAAGCGAGATAGGAATTTGGTTGGGCATCCAAGGTTGGCAAGGAGACATCTTTTATAATCGTAATTGGAGAGTTGTGTGGTAGCGATCAAGAGGGAGGGGTGAGTTGCTCCCCAACAAGCCAAGTAGACCCTTGAGGGTAACTTGGGTTGTCTTGGGGAGGCCAAATAGAAACAGGTATGTGACATCCTTCTTGAAGGGTAGCAACAAAACAAACAAACTGTCAAAAAGGAAAAAGGGGTCCCTCCAATCTGAGGAAAAGGAAAAGACTGAACCAAGGAAGGGAAAAGGCACACCAGACAAAATAATAGTCATCACAGGGATGAAGTATGAGGTGATTCATTCTATGGTGATGAAGGGAGGATGCGTGAAGAAAATTTATTGCACAATTGTATCGATTTCACAACCGATATTGAAATGAGGGAAAAGTCTTTTATGTAAAATTTGTTCATGTGGCATGAGTGTTTAGTTCGGCACATTGTTGTTCCATTTTGTGTATAAATGTCTTTTGGGTATTAGGTCGGTTTTGCCTCCCACACATATGTTTCGTTTTCACTTGTATGGATGGTTTCTCTTTACTTTTGAAATTAAGTATAAGACAAACACAAACATAACTCAAGTAACGAACAAAATAAGGTGAAGGCGTAGTCTGGATTAAGTAATTTGGTGTAGCTTTAATGTAAAACAAATGATTGCAGTGTCACATGGTGACTGGGAGCGTCAGGTGATTCCTTCACCCGAATGTAGACTTTCGAGGCCCATGATAGGTATCCTCACAATCGATTATTCTACCCGAGTCGTTCAACTGACCCCTCTAAATCCGTCGACGAATTTCTATGAATGAATAAGCTTCGACGACCGAACCATTATTCTGTCGATTTATGATTAGACCAGTTGTGTGATCCTCCTAGATCAAGACATACTTTGATTTTTATAAGGGTGCGCTTGAAAGTAATGGTGAGCAACCCTCTCTACATTTGTTAAAAGGGGTCGGTGGAAATGTGTATCTTTATAAGGATGTTACATGTGTATCTTTATATATATTTGTTGATGATATATATATATATATATATATATGAAACATAATGCCATCATCATTATAGTCTCGACTTAATCTTATAAAATATTTGTGTTCAAGTAGGTACACGTGACTTATAGTAAAGTCTTTCTTAAGGTTATCAAGGAAAAGACGGGGTAAAATCTCTCTTATTACGTTGAGGATTGATCAGTTATGAGGCCTCGTATCAAAACTATCATGTTAAGGATTCATAAGATATTATGCTTCATATGGCATGCTCTTAAATAACAAAAATTTGGAATCATGCTTCATATTAATATATGCAAACTAATAGTTAAAGTAGTTTATCCAAATTTTTGATAATAATTTTGAAATGTAATGATTGTATGTTGTGTATGTATATTTTAGTAAACTTTAGCATTCAAATCGATGTGTGGAGGGGCTCCCTTGTCCCACAAACAAGGGGGTCTCATACACCAATTTGGTGTTTGTCTTGGTCGGTTGTGACCTTAAAACTAGATTATTAAAATATACAATTTGAGTGGGCCTAATAGTTAAGAACATGTGTTTCCTCCTAAGAGGTTACGGGTTTAAAATCAAAGCGGGGTAGGGTATGTATACCTATGTAGACTTTAGTAGTGAAATCGATGTACAAAGGGGGTCCATTGTCCCACAAACAAGGGGGTCTCATACACCAATTTGGTGTCTCGCTTTGCAATACAATTTGAGTAGGTTGAGTGGGCTTGAGTGGGCCTAATAGTTAAGAACATGTATTTCTCCCTTAAAATTAAGAGGAAAGTACCTCCATAGACTTGCACCCATCTGAAACAGTAACCTTAAAAAAAATAAAAAATTATACATATATGTCTCTATTATGACCTAGTTCAAATTCATATATTTTAATTATATATATTAAATATGAAAAATAATTAAATAATCGACTATAAAATACACCCCTGGATTCAATAAATATTTTGTTATCAAATTAATTATTTGATTAAATATAACTATTAATAATTAAATATATAAATTAAAATGAAATTAAGTTAATGTGATATATATATATATATATATATATGAAGTTTATTCAGTTTATTGTACATTTTCTTTAATACTTTACTGTAAAATATATTTTCTTTCAATTTAATAAAATTTTCTTTCTGAATTTAAATAATTTTAATAAAACCAATTATTTAAATAAATATGATTATTAATATTTAAATATATGAAAAGGATAAACTAAGCTGTGTGGCAGCTATCTCGGTGTTTATTTCCTTTGTTTTCGACGCTATAAAATAGGAAACAATGTATAGATGCCACGGGAAAACCTGAAGTAATCGGAGGATTTTCAAAACTGGGAATCTGTAATTAATGTTTTAAGCAAAACATTGATATGAAGAAAAGTGCACACTACTTTTGCTATTGAGGGTTTCAGCTATAGTACGTAGGCACGAGCAAGCCAGCTGAACCCAAGAATCCAAATATCTTCAAAGTTGAAAGATCAAAATCATTTATGTCTTATTTATTTTCTTTTATGGTGTTGAGCATTAGGTCCCCCACGATTCTGTCATTTGACTAGGATATTTTGCGCTCCCTCACTCTCTCTTCATGATAGTATTCTTGATCCTCCACTTTTGCTTTCGGTTTGGCCCACAGTACCACGTTCATAACCGCTATTCGGAAATTATTCAGTCAATAGTAAAACGAATTAACACCGAGTCAGAATCAGAATAGCAACATACTGTTGAAGAAAATTCTTAGGCAGAATTGGTTCATGATAGATTATAGAATGTAAAATCAGTAGGTTATAGAATGTAACATCAGCTCGATCGTTTCTTGCACGGTAATGTTTTACTGCTACCATTTACCTCCCTCTGATCCCTGTTTGCAATTAATTGGAGATCAATATTCCAAAGTCCTCAACATTGTAAGTACAGAAAACATCTAAATTTTAATGATGCAAAATTCTTAACAGAACACATTAAATGAATGTAACTAAAAAAATGAAGTGCATTTTATATATTAAGTATGTATAAGATTAAGTTGATTACTGTATATATTTTTTAATTTGTTTTTAAAGTTGATTAGAATTTTGATTCCACTCTCTTTTGATTCTTCTAAATGCTTCATAAATTCAAAACAAAAATAAGTTCATGCTAATAAACTAATTCAACAATGGAGATCGAAAGCTCTTACCTTGACAAGGACTTCCATCGAGTACCATTTGGATAGACAGGCCCGGGGCTGGAAGACCAACGCAAGTTTGAAGAAGGAAGTCCATTGAGTACCATTCCATAATTTTTTGTGTTTAACTTCACACTGTCCCACTATTATTAAGCAAATTGGAGAAGCACTTGTTTGCTCAATCTGAATTCTATCCTCCTGGCTAAACAACGGATTTTGAAAACAGCATTAGAGATGGTGAACCAGCTTAGACGCGTTGCAATTCACATTGTGTTGTTGAGATCCAGCTTAGACGTGTTGCAATTCTCATGCTTGTTGAATGATGTAATTTCTCTCTCATTACTTGTTTGACTAATACTTGTTTGACTAATACTTGTTTGACTAAAACAGATAGATGGATAGGCATATTAATTGCATAGTTAAGATACATGAAGTTGGAGTTATTAGGTAGGGGAAGGATGGAGAATTCTAGAGAAATATCTCATCTCATGTATTTTTTTCAGTGTTCTATATGAATGCGAAGGAGAGCTCAAGACCTCCATTGTTGTGTGTGTTCATACTTTGTTTTGTTTTTTCTTGCCTCTGCTTGAACATGAACATGGTATCAAAGAAGGAGGAAGACTCTTCGAAGATCGGAGAGCAATTTGCAAGTTATTACAGAGAAATTTGAAGCTTGATCAACCCACAACATGAGGGGCATTTCAAGGCATTCTGGTGCAAAAATTTGAGGAAAATCCCTTCAAAACATCACGTTTTTTAGGTCGATCGCCCCCTTCCTGTGTACGCAAAGTGACCAGGAGAAGTTGGTCGCCCCCATAGAGTGGACAGGTTGCGACCAGGTTGATTTTAGCTCTGGGTTTTATTTGTTTTGATAGAGGAAAAGATATTTCAGTCTAGATCTAAGCGAGAAAGGAGAAATGTGACTTCTACAATAAATTCAGGGCATCTATCAATAGTCTAGCGCTCACACAAGATCCAATTTTAACAAGTAAAAATAATGTATTTGGTCTGTTAAAATGAAATTTTTTCTTCTATCTGAAGATTGTTGGGAAGTAATAGTTAATGGGTTCAAGGAACCAAATTCGATGGATCTACAAGAAATGATGAACGCGTAAAGAAATTCACTTGGATAACTTAGGAAGAAGGAAAACAAAGCTCTATGTCTCATTCAACAAGGGTGAGAGGAATACATTTTCCCCAAAGTTACAACAACAAATCATGCCAAACATGCATGAGATATTCTCGAAATTGCCTATTAGAGCACAAACAAAGTCAAAAGTGCAAAGTTGCAAACACTCAAGAAGTGTTTTGAGACTCTAAAGATGAATGATTCTGATTATGTGGATCATTTCATGACCCACATCATGAGAATCATGAATCAACTGTCGACACATGGAGAAGACATTCAAGAGTAGAAATTCGTTGAGAAGGCACTTCGTAGCCTTCCTGGTAAGTTTAATGTGGTCATAGTTTCCATAGAAGAGTCGAAATACCTGTCAACCCTCATAGTTGAAGAACTCATGGGATCTTTGTTAACCCATGAAAATAGGTTGAGTCAAATTACTAAATATTTGGACAACGTATTTCAATCTCATGCCTCCATAAGTAGACATACATGCCAAGGGAATAGAAGCAAAGGAAGACAACACAGAGGATGCTCTCAAATAGGAGAGAGTTCCACTACACAATGTTCAGAACAAAGCAAACAGTCAGAATAGAGGCACTCTCAAAACCAATGGGGGGCAGGTAGATATTTTAATCAGTAAAGATGGACTGACAAATCAAGGATTCAATGTTATTATTGCAAAAAATTTGGTCACAACAAAAGTGACTGCAGAAAGAAGCAAGCAGATATCAATATGGGTAGAGAAAAGGTTACCAACACTGAAGAAGCAACATCTTAATCAATGTTCTTCTCATGTCAAGTCATAGAAGAAGAAAGAAACAATCATGATCTCTGGTTGTTGGATAGTGACTACAACAATCATTTGACAGGTAACAAAAATTTGATTTCTAGTTTAGATAGCTCTGTCACAACTCAAATTAAATTAGGAAATGATTATCGAAAGAAAGTTTTAGGAAAGGGTGTAATTTATGTATTGACCAAACAAGATGAAAAGAAGAATATTCATGATTTTTATTATGTACCTGGTCTTAGACATAATCTAATGAGTGTAGGACAAATAAATGAACGTGGCTATAGAGTCATTTTTTAAGGTTCCAAGTGTAAAATCTTGGACAAACCACCCAGTAAGAAAATCACATCTACAAGACAAATGACCAAAAATAAAATGTTTTCTTTGATATTGAGAAATGTAAATTTGTCACAGTCATATGCCCAAAATGTTTCAAGATTAGATGAGACTTGGTTGTGGAATATTTGATATGGTCATTTACCATTTAGCAGTCTCAGTATTTTACAGAAGAAATCTATGGTCAAAGGTTTTCCCATTATAAATGAACATAAAAACTCTTTTGAGAGTTGTATTTTGGCCAAACACCAAACGGATCATTTTCCCAATGTTTCTTACGGAGAAAATTAACATCTCGAGCTACTACATACAGACCTTTGTGGTCCAATGAAAACTGATTCAATAGCAGTGAGCTTTTATTTTCTAACATCAATTGATGATTTTCGTAGGAAAGCTTGGGTTTATTTTCTCAAGAGAAAATTAGATACATTTGAAAAATTCAAAGAATTTAAATCTTTGATAGAGAAACATAGTGGAAAATACATCAAAGTACTCAAATCAGATCGAGGAGGTGAGTATGAATCCAAATAGTTTTCATCATATTGCAGGAAACATGGGATCAAGAGACAGTTTACCACAAGATACACTCCATAGAAGAATGGAGTAGCAGAAAGGAAAAATCACACAATATTGAATATGGCTAGAAGCATGTTGAAGGCCAATAATATGTCAAATGAATATTGCAGTGAAGCAGTGGCATGCTCACTGTATATTTTGAATTTCTCACCAACTAGCAGTTTGGAAAATCAAATCCCTAAAGAAGCATGGAGTGGTATGAAATCAAGTGTTTCTCATTTTAAAGTTTTTGGCTGTGTGGTTTATGCACATGTTCCAGAGATGAGGAAAAATATTTATGATAGAAGTGAAAAATGCATATCTGTTAGATATAGTGAACAGTCTAAAGCATATAGATTGTATAATCATATTAACAATAAGTTTATAGTAAACAAAGATGTGAAATTTCAAGATAAATCTTGGGATAACCAAACAAGTGAAACGATTGTAGATCATATTCCTTCTATATAAGAACATAAGCAGGTGGAAGCTACAAGAAATCGATCTTCTCCACCAAGAATTCCAAGATTGCAAGTACAAGGCCAAGGAGAACAAATAGAGCATACTTCATCTTCTTCTTCTAGCAATGATTCATATCCCACTATAGCAAATTTGAGGAACCAGAAAACAAGATGTTTGAGAGAAATTTATGAGTTGAATGATGATATGGAGCAACAAACACACTTTGGTATGTTATCCTATCAACCAATATACTTTGAAGAAGAAGTCAAAGAAGAAAAATGGGTTGATGCAATGAACGAAGAAATTGAAAGAAACCACACATGGGATCTTGTGGATCTCCCTACACGTAAAACCAACATTGGAGTTAAATGGGTGTAGAACACAAAATTCAATGAGAAAGGCAAAGTAGAAGAACAAAAGGAAAGACTTGTAGCAAAAGGGTTTTCTTAACAACTCGGTATTGATTATGGAGATTTTTTTTCTCTAATAGCACATTTGGATACTGTTAGAGAAATTTTGGTAGTTGCAGCTCAAAACAAATGGCCATCCTACCAAATGGACATTAAATAAACTTTTCTAAATGAAATTTTACAGGAAGATTTTTATGTGGATCAACCACTAGGATGTCAAATTAAAGGTAAAGAGTACAAGGTGTACAGATTGAAGAAAACACTGTACAGTTTGAAGAAAGCTCCAAGATCTTGGTACAATCACATTGATTCCTATTTTCTTAGCAATCAGTTCAATAGGAGAAGCAATGAACCCACACTTTACACCAAAAGAGATAAAAAAAGTAATATTTTGATAGTTGGTCTATATGTTGATAACATGATCTTTACATGAAATTTGTTTTTGAATGAATTCAAAGCATCCATGCAAAGTGAATTTGAGATGATTGATCTTGTGCTTATGAAATGTTTTCTAGGAATTGAAGTTGAGCAATCTGAAAAGAGAATTTTTATCTGTCAACGAAAATATGCGACAGATATTTTGAAAAGGTTCAAAATGAACAAATGAAAGTCAACGAATACACCAATTGCAATAGGTACAAAACTAAGTAAAAAATATGAAGGAATATCTATTGATTATACTCTGTATAAGAGGCGTTTAGGAAGCCTCATGTACTACAGTTACCAGGCTAGATATCATGTATGTATTCCAATTCAGAAGATGATTCCTCTGTTGGTAGTGTTGATGATAGGAAAAGCACTTTAGGGTACGCATTTTTGTTGGGTACATGTTTAATTTCATGGGCTTCAAAGAAACAACCCATCTTCACAATTTCTTCAACAGAAGCCAAGTATATGGCAGGAACTTCAACAACGCTTGTCATGTAGTGTGGTTGAGAAGGATCCTTAGTGATCTTGCACATGAAGAGAAGGATCCAACTCCTATATTTTGTGACAATCATTCAACAATTGCATTATCTAAAAATCATGTGCTTCACCGCAAGAGTAAACACATTGACACTCGCTATCATTTCATTTAGAAATACTTTTGAATTTCAGAGACAACACTTAGGCATTGTTTGTGTTGATTTTTGTAATGGTCGAAATTAAGGGGGAGTGTTGAATGATGTAATTTCTCGCTCATTACTTGTTTGACTAAAACATATAGATGGATAGACATATTAGTTGCATAGATAAGATAGGTGAAGTTTCATTTATTAGGTAGGTGATGGATGGAGAACTCTAGAGAAATATCTCAGCTCGTGTATTTTTTTCACTTTTCTAAGTGAATGTGAAAGAGAGCTCAAAAGCTCCATTGTTGTGTGTATTCATACTCTGTTTTGTTTTTTCTTGCCTCTGCTTGAACATGAACAAAGCTGACATTGCTTGCTACTGTTAACAAGGGAAGCTAGGATGAGAATTCGCCCTCTCTAACGTTGTTTGCAAAATCCCTTTCTGAGCCAGGGAGATACAATTCAGATTGAACAAATAACTGCTGTTTCAATCTGCTCAATAACCGTGGAAGAACGTCAATTTAAATAGCAAACTGGCTGGAATTGTACTCTATGCATGTTTCAGCCATGGCGTATCTATCCAAAATGAGTGAAATCTCGTTTTCATTTTCCATGGCATCAAATCTATCCAGATATGAAGATAGTCCAATGGCGTCTATATATGAAAATTTTCCACTGGCGTCTCTAGCTGTATCGCATTAATCGTTTCCCTTCATTCAAGTAGACACCCTTTCTTCCATTAATAACACGGGATATCCTCGATACCAATGCATCAATGACATGGGATATCCTCTATAGGAAGATGGTCCAATGGCGTTTCTAGCTTTATAGCGTCAGTATTTTTCCTTCATTCAAATAGAGATCCTTTCTTCCATCAATATTCTCGATGCCACTGCACTCTTAGTGATTGTGCTTCAACCCGGCTGACACTAGTAATGAATATTCCCCCTCTTGGAAGGCTTCACCGCCCTTCAAAGGCCATTTTCCATGTCATAGAAAGGCATACAGGGCTGCATGGGAAACCAAAGGGAGGTTGCTGATAAGTTATCCCATACAAATCTGGGAGACAAAAGAGCGGTCGTTGATAAGTTATGCAATAGAAGGACATCAAGTAATTTTTTATTTGTATTAAAGTAAACTCTGCATGCATACATTAAGGTTTCTTTTAATAACTTTTGCAACCAAGTACCTTTTTTTAATTAATAAAAGTGAACTCTTCACTTTGCAACCATTTGATAAATACGTAAATTGTCCAATTCAAGCATATCAAGTAACTTTTATATATGTTAAAGTGAATTCGCATACATTCCGGTTTCCTTTCTGACTTTCTCAATCATTTAGAGATTAAAACCTCTAGCCTTTTAGCATTTGCAAACATTAAATGGTGTTTTAAAACTCATATATTCCATTAAACTAATTTTGTGGGGTCATGTATGCAATAACTTTTGTTTAATGCGATATAATGCAAAATATATGCAAAGATATCTCATCTAAAAGTAATTCTAGATATGCCAAACACAAATCATAATCATAAACTTTACATTAATGACTTAAACAATGTTGGGAGAGGAAAGAACAAAGATCTATATTAATAAAGTCACTTACCACAAGTATAGTATAGATTACATTGAGTCTCTTACCACACTCCTAGCTCCAAGTTCTTTGAGCTTCTCCTTGACCACCCTTGCTATGTTGGAAGAAATGGGACAAATATCTATATTTTGGCAAGAAGATAACAAACTATTTCACCTACGATGATGCTCTCATTTGTGTAGATGTCCAACACCCTACAATAATTAACAAGGGTGGATGAAATCAAATGATAATGTCTCATGAAGTGTTAGTGGCAATGCAAACATGGAAAAATAATAATCTCTTAACTTAGTGGGATTATTTAGGGTACTTTTACAATGAATTTGAATATGGTGTAAAATATGAAATGCACCAAATGAAATTAGCTTTATGAATATATAATTTTTATTTATAAAAAATTTGAATAACTATATGAAATTTAAGTTTGTCTAACATTGGTATCTTATTTTTCAAGAAAAATATAAGGTATATGTTTATGTTAGTGCAAGTGTTGAGTACCTAAATGATATAATTTCCTTAAAACAATTGTGTAATTATAGAAAACCCATTGTTCTATTGGGTATTTCTTCAAAATTTATAATATAAATTTTATATTTTTCAAAATTATGAAAGTCAATATATCCTTGAAATTACAACACCTTCTTAGGGTCTTAAAATTATCAAACATTTTTTTGTTTTTTTGAGATTATATATCTTGATCTTTTCTAGTGTAGCATATAACTTATTGTAAAAAAAATTAAGATAATAAAAAATTATAGTAGAAATAAAAGAGCTATGTATTTTAGGATTGTGAACGCAGAAAAATTGGAGAGTGGACATTTTCTTAACACACACAATAAAACAATTTCTTATTAAATTAAGCAAACACATTTATACATGAAATTTTCCTTCAACTACACAACAAACTCATGAGGGAATATATCAACCAAAAACTAATAATAGGATCTAATAGTTGGAGAATATCTCTCACAACCAACTGATCTAACAAAATACTAAATAAAAGAATCCCACATTAACCATAAGGCAAGTAGGAGTTAATATCTCCAACACCCTCCCTTAATGAGTATTGTCTTGATCTCTAATATTTGTCATATATTACTGGTAAAATATTCATCAACATATTTATCTACTTCTGAAATCTCGTAGACTGACCTCCATCACACAACCATCATTCTGAACTATCACTTGATCCATTGAAGATACATTTTCTTCAAACCATCAATTTAATATTTGTAATGACTGGACTACTAGTAATTCTATTGATATACTTCCATATGTCGAAATACATAGCTCGTAGTATTCCCCTGTTATATAGGAAAGAAGTTTAGATGTTGAATGGATCACGAAGTCAATCTTACAACATGTCCTATTTCATTCATCATCACAAACTGTAGACAAAACCTAATGGTAGTGTTCTCATGGCACCACATTCACCAATAAACAGAATCTCTTCAGTCATGTTACACAAGCTCTACAAACGCAATCTAGTTTCACTCTTTCTTCACCAAAAGGAAGCACAATGTTCTTGCAACACCTTGTTCACCAAGAAACCCAAGAGGCTCATGGATTGGAGAGAAGATGCACACATATTCGAGAAACAAAAAATAATCGATGTTGTAGCTTCGTTTGTGGGGAGATATATACTCTCTCTGAGTAGATCAATGATAATAAGTAATACAATCACCATAACACTATGGAACCTTCTTGAGTATGAAATAGACCCCAATTTCGTATGTCATATGTACAGGCTCTATAGGCTCCTTTTAATCATACGTGGAAGTTTCTAACAATCGAACCCCAAGATTCTTCACAATTCTCAGATCGCAACCTCCTCCTCTACACATGGCTTGTACTCACGTGGGTAATGTAGGAAATAAATTTTAGGGTCCAGGTAACCCAAAATGCCCACTGAGAGCTTAGATAATGGGAAATCATTATCAACAAGGCCAAGAACAGATGGCTTGAACTATTTTTCATATTCTATGATATTGTTTCCAATAGGAAGCTCTGCGTTGGTCTCTCTACCATGGTCCTCCAACTATGTGCATCCAGTGACTATTCTCCATGGCGGTAGGGCAGTTCTCTTAACAACGCAAAAATCGATGATCGGGAAGAAATATATAAAAAAAAATTCATGGTACAATCAATAATACCAATCTAATAAGGGCAGTTATTGTCTCACAAAAAATACACAAACAATATACAACACTCAATCAACTCAACACATTCTACTCTCATGCATATATACAAATGATTAAAATTGTGAAATTTTCATGATCATAGCCCATCTCATGAGAAATTCAGGGTTGTATCAGTTCTCATACCAACTTAGAAAAATGGGAGAGTATACATTTTCTTCACACAAAATAAGCACCCATTTTTATGCATGAACCTTTCCCTCAACTACAGAAAAAAATCATGATGAAATATCTCAAGTACAAACTAATAATAGGTTCTAATAGTTGGAGAATATGTTTCCCAACCAACTATATATAACAAAATACCAAATAATAGAATCCCACATTAAACACAAGACAAGTAGGATTCGATATATCCAACGTGTGATATATTTCAAGACAAAAATAGATTAAAAATACTCAACAATATCAATTTTTTAAAACTATATATATTTGGAATTTGCGTAGCCGACTATATCTGTGTTTGTAGTTTCATCGACAACAGATTTATGTAGCGTATAAAAAAATAATGTCAAATATAGAGATGTTATTAGGTATTCATAAAAAATGAGGTTTTTTTGTATTTGCAAACCAAACTACTAGGTTTTTCATCCTGAACCTAAATTTGAGGAAAACAACTGAGAAAAAACGTACAATAGAGTTGTCATTCCCTCTCCCCCAAAAAATTGAAATCCATGTAACATGCACGAGCTCCTAATAATGCACACGTGCTATAGGAACTCATATTTTCTCTAGAAATCTGTATGTTTCCTTAGAATGTGATCACATTCTTATGTCTAAGTTTTAATTTGTTTTCTTCTCTCTCTCTCTCTCTCTCTCTCTCTCTCTCTCTCTCTCTATGATGCAGGAGCATAAGCTCACAATTCTAGAAGATCTATGGTTGTTGAGAGTCAAAGCCAAATTTTACAAAAGAGAGTGGGTGCTCTTAAATTTACTTTGTTGTATTTAGTTCAAATTGAATAAATGGTCAAAGGATCTCGAATCCTAACAATGTAATAGTTGTAGGAGAAGTTAGGATTACAAGCAGAAATTGTAGGATCTAAGTGGATTCGATCCAGACTTTGTGGATCTGAAAAAAAACCAAAGTTTGAATTGTATTTAAGCAAACTAAGATCGATTGTAAAAGGGGGGGACATGTGAGAAACCCTATTCGTCTGTGTATGATTATGATATTTTGTTCTCGTTGATAGAACATATATGATCTTTCATATTATTTCAATGATCCTTGGAATCGAAACAATTATGAAATAGACTGATAATTTCATTCTGTAAACATTGGGATTAAGGGTGGAGATCACAGTGGAACTTGAAGGGATCAAGGAGTCGACGGTGCCAATCATCCAGAAGACGGATGATCAAGATCTGATCGGAACCAAACAACAAAGAATCAATGGTCCAGATCATTGCGGAAGGAGGAGGGTTCAAACTCCGATGCGTTTATTGTTTTCCGTTGTAGCCACGTGTCCATCGATGTATGGAAGCGGAGATTGAAGGTAAGTACAAAAAAAGTGTCAGTGGTGTTTTCCATTGGGTTATGGTCATGGTGTGTGGTCGTAAGATGTTTATTACCATGTAAAAACATATTTCTGTTGGGTGCTAGCAAACCAAAAAGTGCTTAATCCGCCAATTTAACAAGAGTTTGGTCAAAGAAACCAAACTGCCAATTATAGCGACAGATAACTAAATTTAGCTTTGTCAAACAGTTTTCACTAACACCAGCTGCATTAAGTGGTATCAGAGTGAGATCTGAGAAATTGTAACATTTTATATGAAAGGGAAAATTTATTTTTCACCTTTACCAGTAATCGAGGCCAAAGAAAATCTGAACAACGATACTTTAAAAACAGATTTCTTACCCTCGGACATGGCTTTCAGAGTAGGAAGAGGTAGGAGAGGTCGAGGAGGTAGACCTATAGCCAATGAAAAAGTATTGGAATAATTGAGAAGTGTCAGAGAAGAGATGGCAGCCATGAGAGAATCTGGAAGAAGGGATCCTATACCAGGTGATGTTAGTGAAAATGAATAGGAAGATGAATCTGAACCTGAAGAAATAACAGATGAGAATATTGGATTGAAGTTATTAAGGGCAGTCATTGGGGCTAGCTCAAAACCAAGATTAGAAGTAAATGCATATGATGGAGGATTAAATCCTGAGGAATTAGTTGATTGGATAAATTCCATGGATAAGAATTTTGATTTTGCTGAAGTACCTGAGGATAAAAGGGTAAATTTTACAGTGACTAGACTCAAAGGACATGCTTTACTTTGGTGGGATGGTGTACAGGGAGAAAGAAGAAGATTGAAAAAACAACCAATTAGAAGTTGGAATAGAATGATTGCTAAATTAAAGGAGAAATTCTTACCTAAAGATTACCAATTAACCTTGTACAGACAGATGCAGAACTTGAGACAAAGATTTCTTACTGTCAGAGAATATACAGAGGAA
>ML781357.1:232403-244982 GCA_009831015.1 Picea engelmannii | reverse complement strand
CCCCCCTCCTTTCCCTCTCTCTCTACCCCTCTCTCTCTCTATGTCTCTCTCCCTCACACCCTCTCTCTCTCTGTCTACCTCTCTTTGCCTCCCTCTCTCTACCTTCCCTTCTATCTTCTACAAATATCTCTGACTAACTCGCTCACTCTTTTTCTCTCTCTCTCTACCTCTCTCTCCCCCTACTATTCCACTCTCTCCCTCTCTCTCTATCTCTCCCTCCATATATTTTTCTCTCCTTACCTCCCACAATCTCTCTCTCTCTCCCTCCCTCCCTCCCTCTAAATCCCACATCTCTCTCCCACCTCTCTCTCTCTCCTCATTATTAGTCTCACTCTCATTCTCTTTCTAACCCTCTTCCTCTCTCACTCTCTCTATTCCCCATATATCACTCTCTTCCTCTCTCCCTATTTTCATATCCCTATATACCCCACTCTCCTGCCTCTCTCCCTCTCACCCTATATCTCTCTCTCACTCTCTCTCCCTCTCTCTCACTCTCTTTACCTCCCTTCTCCCTCATTACCTCTCTCTCTATCTCTTCCCATATACCCCTCTCTCCCCCCCTCTCTCTATCACCCTACTCCTCACTTCCCTTATCTCTCCACCTTCCTCCCTCTCTCTCCCTTTATTTATCTATCTCTCCCTCCCTCCCTCGGTCCCTCTCTCTCTCTCTCTCTCTCTCTCTCTCTCTCTCCATCCCTTTATTTTTATCTCTCTCTCTCTCTCTCTCTACCCCTCTCTCCCTCCCTCCCTTCCTCCTTCCCTCTTTATTTCTCCCACCCACTCTCCCCCCCCACTCTCTCTTTACCTTTCTCTACCTCCCCGCCCCCCTCTCTCTCTCCATATCACTCTCAACATCTCTCTTTATCTTGTTTGGTGCTCTCTCTCTCTCTCTCTCTCTCTCTCTCTCTCTCTCTCAACATTTCTCTATATTTACCCACTTTTATGATTCTGATATATGTCAAGACACAAATATATTAAAAATTGTAAACAATATTTTTTTCTCAAAAAACTAAATATTTGGAATCCACATAGTTGACTCTATATGTGTATAGTTTCATTGAGGATGGATTTGTTTATCCTATACAAAAATAATGTCAAAAATAGAGATGTTGAGAGGTATTAAAAAAATGGAGGTTTAAATGTATTTTGCTCCCAAACGACCAAGTTTGTCATCCCAAAACTAAATCTAAGGAAACCAAATCAGGAAACACATACGCTAGTTGTCACTCCTTCCCAGAAAAAAAGTCAATTTAAAATAAGATGCACACTCTAGGAATGTGCACATGCTCTAGGAATGTGCATATGTTCCTAGAGAATGTGTGTGTTCTTAGAGAGTGTGTCTGTGTGTGTGTGTTCCTAGAGCACGTGCATTTTCCTAGAGAATGTGCATGTCCCTAGAGCACACACACATTGTTTTATCTAAGTATTCATGAGGCGTGTCTAATAAGAATATTCCAAAGGAGGTATGTAGGAATATAAGGCTATCAAAAACATATTAGTTATCATTTTCCACTAGTTAGGTTTATAGGTACATATCTACCACTAGCACTTGGAAAATGTAACTTTCCTATTGATGGTGTTCTTGATCGTCTTCACCTAGGTATTTCCCCTAACCACTCTTGACTCTCTTCTTTCTTTCTTCCTTCAAACCATCACTTAGAAACTATTAGATTAGGGTTATGTTGATGGGGCAGAAATTTTGTTCAACAATAAGGGGTAATCCCAAGTACATGGTCCCAAATAGACTATGCACAGTTTGGTTTAGGAGACCCATTCAGATTCTGGTTTGGCTTCCATTATTGGTTATGAGGGGGGATTATTGGATGTTTTGTGAATGGATATGTAGATGAAGACTATATGATTGCATATATAAAATCTAATATATCCTATCTTAGATGGGAGGATACTGTCATAATGGAATAATTATCTAAAATGAAACTAAAATCTACAAATAACTTCACTCATATAGTTGTTATGAAGAAGCAAAGTTAGACAACAATTATGTACAAATATATAACTAGAATAGTCTATGTCATATTATCAAATACATTAATAATTCATAGTCTAATGAAATAAACGTAAGAAATAATAGGAAAGCTGCGAGAATAATATTAATTGCATAAGAAAAGTATACAGGAAAAATAGATTCTTACAACACATGTAAACAATGGACAATATGTTGAAAATAGTTCACAACAAACAACCATTTACACAAGTTCTTCTCTCTATAAAAATTGGCCTAGAGGGATTCTAAATATTAGTTAACATTGTATCTTTTCTCCAAAATATTTTAGGGAATACACAATTCTTGAAGAGAACCTTCAAAATGCACGTCTTCCTTCATTTATAGAAATCCTAAAAAAAACTAAAAATCTTGTTGAATTCCTCAAGAAGCAATTACAAAACCTTTCAACTTCCCTCACTAGCTATTTGACATGTGTAACAATGAGGACAAAGATAAAAGAGGTTGGGGAAAAAAAATAAAATACAACTAATAAGTAAATTAGAATTTGTTGTTTCGTCTCATTCATGTAACCTTGTCTCTGATGTAAGTTGTCTACAACTAGAATTGGTTGAAGAATGATATGACCTTGTGGTGTGAAAATTCTTCAAGAGATGCTTCATGCAAGGTTGTGTTTTCGCTAAGAGTCTTCATGTATTTCTCCAAGGTGTCCATGAATTCCTGGATCATAATGTGGACCTTAGTGGGTTGAACAAGATGTTGTTCCATTAGCTCAATTGTCACCCTTTTAGCCACCTCAGTTACCCCTCATCTATGATTCGTGGTTTGTTATATATTATCAAGAAGTTGTTTCATAGTGTCAGTTTTTATGAGATATTAGATAGGAGGAAGGGAACATTTTTATGTCAATCTTGCGCTACTTCGTGGAGCTGTGTACAAATTGCAAGAGAGCTAGTTGTTTACTTTTCTACTGTTTTTCAGCGTGCTAACACCAATCAAGTTATGCAAAATAAATATTTATTTCTATCTTTGAGGGATAAGGAATCCCAACTGGAGCGTCAACAGTGATCCACCTATCCATGTTATATAATCCCTCTTGGATTGTAACCAACTGGGTGTTCTTGGCTTGTACATGGTTTTGTTGTTCCATTATTCTAACCACCAATTGTTGGAAGACGTGTAGGTGGGAGTACATATCTATGATGTCTTCCTCCAACTTTGTTCTAAATTTTTATGTGTATGCTTCTAATTCTTAGGACCTTCCTTCATTTATCCTCACTTTCCAGAGTTGTTCTTCTAGTTCCTTGATCCTAACATACTTCTCATGGTTTTGGCGATACAATTTCTTAAGGTTATGCTATGTGGATGTGGTAAAGTAAGTGTGAATGGATGACATGGAGAGTGGATATTAGATGTAATCATTTGTTACAATGTTCTTTGTGATGATGGATAATGTGTTGACACCTATGACAAAGACCTTTCTAACTTGATGTTGCATGATGCATTGAGTGGCTTTGTCATACTTGAACTTTTTTAGGTTCGTCACTTTTCTTGGTTTATATGGAGTTTGAAGTCCTAATTCCATCCCACTTAATTGAGGCTGACCACTAGGGAATTCCATTAATGACTCTCAAATTTCGGTTTCCATAGGTGAGGTGTCATCATTTAGAGCCTCTTCATCGCTTTTGCACTAGTCTTCCTCTGTTGGTTTGGCTACAACTTCATTTTCACTCTTTTCTCTTCTTCTACTACTTCTCTTTCAATTGTCGCTATTTTTTTGGCTTCAAATTTTGCTTCCTTCTTGGCAGATACCTTTGCTTCTACTTCTTCTTTAGTCATTTCCTCTACTAGTACTGCTTCTTGTTTCACTTTTTCTCTAGCCTCATCAGTCTTCCTCTTCTTTTATGTTGTGTCCTTTTTTTTCTGAACCTTTTCCTTCTTTCTTCTCTTCTTATCTATTTTTGTTTCTTCCTTGGTTGATATGAAATGCATAGATGTCATTGCATCATATGATTCTGTTGTTTTCTGTTCTTCTTCTTTATTTCATTCTTCTTCATGAGATTTCTACTCATCGTCAACCCTTTCTATGGGTTTTCCTTGTCGCTTGGAAATGACTTCATCATATGTATGTTCCCCATAATGCACTTCCTCTTCCTCCCAAAAATACAAAGTGTAAATTCCCAAGTATGCTTTATCTTGATACAATACTCCTTCACCACTTTTTTAGGGTCATGTCTTCTAAATATTTCTTCTCCAAAGTGATATGATAGAAATGTATCCACTTTGGCTTAAGCCTAATTGATATTCATGAAAGAGTATGATCCGATCCATAATGGGAGCGAGGACCAAATAGATTTCTTGTCATAGTAGAGAGTCTCTCCAACTCTGTGGATCATTGTCTCATATCCAACCTCTTCAAGAACAAATTTGTATGGGACAAACCTTTGAATTAGATGGGGAGATTTGGCATCCCCATATGTCCTCATGTAACTCTCATGTTCCATTAGATAATGGTCCCCAATTTTTTTTTTATTGGTAGTGCTTTATCAATCATGCACATGGATGGCACCCAGAAAATGAATCCATACAAAGGTTTTAAGAAGTGATCTCATATCTTGTAATATTATGACACGTACTTGTGATCCTAGACAAACTTGTAGTTAATGTGTATGTCTCGGTGTGTCGGTTTCCATGCCCATCCAATATTAGGATATTAATGTGACATGCACATTCTATCCAATAGATACGATGACATGTGAAAACTTAGAAATGTCTGAGCCCAGATCTAGTTAACAATCGTGATAGATTTTTCCAAACTTGTTGATAGCATCCCAGCCTAGTTGAATGTTGACCCTTCAACTATGAAGTAGTGGATAAATGAAATTAAGGATAGATTAAAAGTAGAATCATTTCATTCCCTGTTACGAGGAAAATCTCTCTATGGCTAGGGTAAACCACAACAAACAGAAATGACTGCAGAAATCAACTCTCTTCTCAAGTATGCTATGAAAAAAAATATCCTAGCAAGAGAAAATAAAAGTCCTACCTCATCCATACGTTCGATGAATTCCATCATTGAGAACTTGACCAAAAGCAATATACTTGCAACTAGTCCTCAAAAACAAATCAAAGCAAGAATATGGCGATAATAAATTATGTTAGGACATTCAATAGCATAATCCATTAATAAACATGACAAATACGTCCATGGAATAATAATTCAAATATTTGAAAGATATCAATTGGACGTGAAAAGAGTATTTATATTAATATATAATCAGTAGAAGTGAAAATGTTACCGACTTCCATGTCGGCATGGTTCAGAAACAAGAAACTAAGTTCCTTCTAGCTGGGCCTCCAACACTTCAATCCTCCGTAAAAGGAAAGATCATAAGAGAGAAACCATGAGGTTTTCAATCAATAAGAGAAGATCTTGGGGGATGAACAATGTGTTAAGACTTAAAGGACAAAGGGATGTAGACTCAATATGACGTAAATAATTTCTCCAGAGTAACTTTTCTCTCAAACTTGAATTCTTTCTCCTCTTTCCATAGCTCGGAATTGGCCCATTTATAGCCTTAAAAATATAACTAAAGGGCTGAGTTAGAACGTTTCTAGTATATGGAAGGCCAAGGATCATAGATCTCTTGTCGTGACATGGAAACCTGTCATTAATTTTCATTTTCTAGCACAAATCTCGATGTATGTGGGTTGTAGTGGAGAAGCCTGTGTATACACATGTTGTATAGTATGAAATATGTGTACATGTGGAAAAATATGTATTTTTAGCTCTGGATTTTACAAACAGGGATGATACGTCTACATAGGGAAATGGAAAATGACCTTTTTTGAAATATTGCATAGGGGGGGGAAATATTTCTATAACAAATGCCCCCTAATGTGTGAGGTCAAAGGAGTATCTACGATGGCCGAAATATATTATAAATAACACAGAAGTGGAGTGATGGGGAACCAACTGGACAAACTAGTTTCTCATCACATTGTGTATTGACTTTGCATACATGGATGCCAATATAATTACACTGCAGATCGATGCGAAAATACACCAATAAAGTGTTTGTGGCCATGAATAGGAAAATACAAATGCGGATACATGCCAATGGTTGTCATAGTCACAAACAAGGCCCAGTAGAACCAGTCTCAAAACTGATATGAAGATATATGTATAGAATGGAGTACAATATGATCTCCCATGATCACTGAAGTCATATAAGTATTGGTCCGATGAAAAAATAAGCAACAACTCAGGAAAGTTGCGGCCACATAATGATGTCTTCAAGTCTTCTACACAATCCACCAAGGGTGAAAGTCTACATCATGCGAATAAAGGATTTGAGGTTGAACACAATAAGACATCGTTTGATTACCAGTCATTGAGGTATACCATTAACAAATGTGAGACAACCTACTGATAATGAAATTAGGTATCAATGCATCGAGTACATTATTGCAAGTGTGAATAAAGGAGTCGGTGTTGAACACCTGAATAATCCATCGATCAAGAGACATTGGTGTATTCCCAACTGTCGATCGAGAGAGAACCTGCCACTAATGAATGCAAGCCCCAAGGTACTCATAAGACTCTAGGTCTCGTTTCCAGAATAAATGAGTTGAATTCAATGGAGGGAGACCCGCTGAAAGGAGATAATTAAGGCATCTCTCATCAGTCAACATGAGGTACAAAGTATGAGCTTCATGATCTGGTGGAAATCGGATGAAGAACATGTTCATGAACCAACGACGTTGTGTGTCTTTCGCATGTGCCAAGTGCAAGCGGTACATGAAAAAGACCCTCTGAATAGCAGCCAATGATGAAAATTGTTGACAAAGGCAAGGAAACTACCAATAATGCTAATGTCATCCAAGACACTACATGAATCCCAATGTGTGAATATATTTCTTACCATTAAACACAAGGGAAATCACCCAGTCAACGACCAATGATGAAGTGTTGACTATTGGGTTCAAGTTTGCCTACCAATGATGAAAGTAGGGCCATGGTGCATAATAGGACTACATTATCATGTGATTCTGAGACAAATTGAGGGTATGGACGACATGAAAATTCAATAGTTCTGAGAGGTGGTCGACACAAGTTGATAGACTTACTTTGAACAAGAGCATGAGACATATGGAGGACTTTGGCAGCATAGACCCAATGATGAAACCATGAGATGAAAGAGGCATCGTTGAACCTCTCTATAGGGACTAGAATATTAACCAGTCGGTAGAGAAGACATTGTAATGAGCTTAGCCTCCTAAGGCCATGCTAATCCCAAAATGATGATGATGAATGGACTGAAATAGTTTTGCAATATGTTCAAATACGACATGACTTCTACCAATATAAGATAATAATCCATTATCGCCCATATTTTTTTGTTTTTTCACAGACAAATGAATGCTATGATATAGAGGAAACAAGTGTCGCAAGTAAGAAAAACTAGTTCCAGCAGTGGAACATACCTATTCTCAATGCAAGGAGATGCATGAGGAAGATGGACACTCAAGGGAATGTTCCCTCCTAGGTATAGGGTGTCAAATTGCTCTACTTGGTTGATGATGCAAAGCTGCTGAGGAAAACAGTTTATAATGCAAAGCGAGAACTGGCTATAGGCTCAGTACTGCAAGCAAGGGAATGAGATGCAATCACAACTTAACGCCAAAAAAATGTCATTTTTTATGACTTTTGGTGTACTTGGTGTGAAAAAGGGATAAACTTGTGCTAAATAGATGCCCATTCAAATCCAATTTACGAGTGTGAAAGAGACAAGTTCACTCGATAATCTTTTCACTTTTTGAAGACGAGTTGGAAAAGAGCCTAAATTAAACTCGGTTGGGATTCCTCAGGGTATAAGGAAGCACATTTATGAGTGAGAAATAAGGCTCAGCATAAATTCATGTACTAGCTATGAGGGACTCACAATCCTATGGAAAAAATATCTGCATGGGCACCAAATGTAGTAGGGGATCTAACAAGGGCACCCATGTTCGATAGTTTTCTACCACTTGATAATGACACTAATTATAGAAGATGGAAGGTTTTGTCTCGCAACAAATTGGTTCATACCTAAGGCATAAAAAGTGATAGTTGTAGGATGATGCAAAAATGGATGATGGAATGGATACCTATCTTGTATGTTGAGTAGTGAAAATACCTTCCCGTGGTGACGAATGGCCAACATAACATTGAAATCCACAAGAATCCCTGGTGAAAACTACAAAAACCAACTCAATACACCTTTGTATTAGTCCAGTAGGAGAAAAAATGGCTCAAAACTCTAGAAAGTGGGTAAAAATTGTTTATAAATAGTAACAAAACCAAAAATTACTATACCATTTTGATTTTTTACCCAAATAGTGCAAATTGGACCAAAATACCTCTGACATTCAAACAGTGATTGTGGGAGCATCAAACAACGAAATCAGAAACTGTCTAGACCAGGTAATTCTTCTTCCTTTCCTTTTCATTTCCAATGGATTAAATTTTTAAATTAGGTTTCAAATTTTGAGTAATTTATGGAGTAATTTATAAAATGTGGCTTACACAGGTTGTCTCTTATCGAGTTGTGTATATGATGGATTATATGTGCTTGTGGAAACTAAAGGGTGGTTATACCCAACCCTATATGAAAATGTAAGTGAAGAAGATCATGTACAAGCATGCAATCAATGATTTCTATGGGTGCTAACTCAAATTTTGTCTTGTCTTTGGCAGGATGGTTCTTGAATGGAGATAAAGAGAGCATGAGGAGGTGGATGTTGCTATGGATCAAGATATGGGGGCCCAAATGGTCTTGAAGAGATGTGTCTTATAAAAAAATTTGGCACTCAAAGGAATGAGAGCCCAAGGGAGGTTGCTCGATATGCTTGGGGCTTACTGGGACCCTAAGAGTGAAAGATTCAACCTTGATGGGAAACCATTGAGGATTTAAGTAGAGGATATCTAATTTTTGACTGGATTATCACCCTGAGGTGAGGTTGTAAACATCACATCATGAGGAGCAGGGAGAGGAATGAAAATATATGAGTACATAGATGCCCAATATGTAGCAGGGACTCCAAAGGTTGGGAGTCAACTCCCTATCTAGGCGATAAATAATTTCATCCTGAATATTTTTGTGACCAGGATCACAGGTTTGACCTCATTTCACTAGGAATCGAGGCTACTCATGTTATATGAAGTACAGTTATTGAGACCCACAGTATATGATTGGTGTACCTCACTACTGGAAAATATGAAGAGCCAGTTGACAGAGTACAAACAGGGGAGTAAGAGGAATTTTGGGTTTGCCTCTATCCTATGTAGTTTTGTCTTTGATCAGGTTCTAGGTTTGGGACCTAGAGTTGATATTCTTCCAAGAGGACTTCATGATCCAGCCATGGCATGATGGACTGAGGTAATGAGATGGAAGGGGGAATGTAGGGTGCCCACACCCTAAAACGTGGATTTCTTCTACTAGTGACAACGACAGGTCATCACTCTGGATGATGATACCTATATAGGGATCGAATTCAGAGGGGATTTGGACATGCCACTCCCACCAGGGACCACCTATGGTGACATAGGTATGTTGAATGTTTTTAAATATTTATTTTTTTTGTGTTTCTATATAGTGAAAAAAAAATATTTTTGGACGATGCTTAAGTACTAACTAGACATTTTTGTAACGTAGACGTGGGTCCGCGATGGCCGGAAGGGATTCCTTGACATCGATGGAGGAAATGGGGAGACGAGGCAATTGGAGGAGAAGCTAAGAGATTACTACAAAATGTGCAGGGCAACTTGTCTTGTTTGACTCATATGATTCCCATGGCTCAAGTAGAGGATCTTCTAGAATCCATGCAACAATAGGTGGTTGGTGTGCCCAAAGTCTGGGTACGACTCGTTTGACTTCTACCAAATGTCATATTTTTTTACCATGAAACACATCTGACACCACAGGTATAGATGTTGTGGATATTGTAGTACCGACTGTATATGTATTGAGGGTATTAGCCCCAATTTTGTACTATAAACACCATATTGTTTGGAATATATATAAAAGGGATCTTCGACTTTACTTACATTTTACAATGTGTATATTGATGAGATGGTTTTATTTGATTTAGTTATGTGACAAATGGCAATCTAAAACAAAATTAGCATAAGCATTGGATGCTTAGAAATCCTAAGAATGTGATGGTAAGTAATAAAATCAAACTGTCGTTCTAAAATATGTACTCGTAGGAATCGTCGGAGTAAAGTAGGATAATGCATGTTACACATTATTTTTGTCACCCTTATGACCGTTAATGATGTAAACCTATTTGTTGCATTAAGAAGGTTCAATGGCCTGAATTCCTGAAGAAAGAAGGGAGAAGAACTTTGCCTAAGAGAAGAAATTGGATTTTCCTTTGTAAAAACCCTATTAAGGAGGATTTCTGCAGGTTTCACTATATATAGGGTGCAAAAATACTTGATTTATGCACCTTGCTCTGTGTCTGGATTGTGAAGTTTCCACGGGTTTCTCTATAGCTAGGTTGTAGCGACCTTTCTTACGTGGGAAAAATGAGAATTTTCTTGATGCTTATGGAAGGAGAAGCTTCTATGGTGAGGTGGTCTCCGAATGGTTTGGATATTACTTGCTTTCATGATTTAGTGGGATCATCCTAACCTCCTCACCTTATCCTCTTCAGCTTATAAAATGAGGGGATATCTCATGGAGAAAGTGTTGGTTTTGGATCTTGGTTGAGTTATTCAATTTTGTAGCTTGGATTTGGCTTTTGAGCATTACTTTGTCAAGATTGATTGTTGATCTCAGAATCCTTGGATTAGAAGTGCGTGGGAAGCAAGGAATCATTTTAAGGGACCTTACGACATCAAGGCATCCATTTGTAATCTCTCTTCCTATTATTTAATATAATACAGTGGCATGTTCCTTTCCCATAGAATAGTCTTTATTTTATTGCATAACTCCTTCATGATATGCATAGGTTGTCATTGAATATACTTTACTACTTTCACTTTGGTTGGTTTGTGTCATTGCAGATTTGATTTCACAAGAGCACTGGAGTGAAGCAGGGACAACAAAGATATAAGGAAGTGATATCTAAAGGTATGTCATATATTCCTTATTTGGTAGTAAATTCAATGATTGTAACTTAGGTAAAGTTCCATGTCTAGTCTTGTTTTGTTCTAGATCTAGGTGGATCTAGGGAGATTAGTTTATGTCCGCATTTACCGATTTATCCTACAATAAAATTGGTGACTCCACTGGGGAACATATTTTTTTATTGTTTGTCTTTCTTTCTTGCTTTTATTTCTTTGTTTATGCTTTCTAAGTCACTAGGAGATCCAACTTGACTCTCAAACTATTAAATTTCACTAGAAAACCTTCTTAATTTTTAATTTTTCCATTTTTGTTTGATTTCTGCACCCTTCTTTGAGGGACAGTGCGACGACTTATTATTTCTGCACCCTACCTATTTAGAGTAGTGTGGAAACTCCGCACCCTACCCATATCTGGCCTACAGAAATCATGGATTTCCACACTGTGTTAGTCTACAGCCTGCGGAAATTGAGAAAAAAAATGTTTTTTTGGTGGTTTTCCCTACCCAGATCTGTGATATGGTTCTGGGGTGATTTGTTGGGTCCGATTACAAACTGCTTGAAAAAAATTGAATTTTTTTCAGCCATCTTTGCCTTAATTTTTGCTTTGTTTTCTTTTGAAAGACTTGATCTCTTCCTTTGAGTGTTTTTTTTGTTACAAAGCATTGTTTTTCTTTAGAATTGTTTAGTGAAATAATACTTCTTTTTCTGAATAAACCATGTTAAAAGAGAAACTTTGTTTGGGTTGATTTTGTTTTGAGGAAGTTCTCTATTGCTTTTAGTGTCTCCTTGAAACGAAAAATTTCAATTTCTTGCTTTACATTAGATTGGGGGCATCCTTACATTTGATTTCTTGAAGATATTGATATTGATGAGTTTAATATATTTTGGGACATTGTGCATATGGGAATGATAAATGTTTTCTCCTTCTCATAGCACAGCTTTCATCGAAATTAAAAGATTGCATCTTCATATCTTTACATAACTTTCGAGTCGGTCAAAACACCATATTGTCCACGCCATTTTCCTTTTGAGTAACAACAACCTTAAAAATAAAGCACTTATAAAAATTGATTAGACATTTTTAGATTTTTTGGTAAAAAACCTGCATTAGATTAGTTGTAGGGCTTTGAAATAGGTGTGAAATATAACTTTCCAAAGCTACAAACAAACATAGAATCTTGAGTTAGGGAGCAGTAAATCCACTTATTACATTTTTTCTTGGGAAGCCCTTCTCACACAAGGGTCAATCACGAGGTCACATTGAGACTGGCAGTGTTACTCACCCTTCTTTGTTGGTATTTGTAACACCCTGTTTCCCCCAGATTGTAAATATAACTGAACTAGCCAAGGACTATGGAAAAACTCATAAGCATGAATATGTGATGTAAATGGACCTGCAGGGAGAGGTCAATGAATGTAAAATGACAGTTTGAATTTATTGCAGAGCTGCTGAGAGGGGATGTGTGGAAAAGAGACCACGATGGTGGTGGAGGGCACCTTG
>ML781357.1:212087-222770 GCA_009831015.1 Picea engelmannii | reverse complement strand
GAATCTAGACCGTTAGATCTCGATCCAATTACCCATCAGCCGTCGGATCTGGAGCAGCTGCGCAGGGGGTTAAGCGTAGAGGTAGTCATGCGAGGAAATGACCTGGACCGTTGGATCTTAGATCATAGTCCCGATAACCGTCAAACCTCGAGAAGATGCGTCGGAGAAAAACTCTAGGGTGTAGAGGAAGAGTCCTAACCAATGATCTCGGAAGGACACGTGTCAACATCCCAGGGAATTCATCGGGACAACAGGGTCATCGGGGTTTTGTTGAGTCTGAGAATCGAGACCTTATGGTCCTTGAAATCCCGAGGATGGATCCTAGCCGTTGATCTCGGCAGGACACGTGTCAGCATTGGGAGGTGTCGGGAATTTTTACCATCGGAGATTTTGGGAGTATAGGACCATTACACATTTAAATCGCAATACGCGATTTCCCGATCAGATCTAGAACGTCCATTGTGCAGGACGTGTGTCAGAGGATCCCATAGAGTCGGGGATCGGGAAATCAGGTTTCTCGAATTCATAGAACGCTTGCCATCTGGAATCGCGATATGCGATTTCCCGATCAGATCTGGACCGTCCATTGTGCAGGATGCGTGTCAGGAGATCCCGTAAAGTCGGGGATCGAGAAATCGGGGTTTCCGAAACAAAAGACTCATACATAAGGAAATCGTGATATGCGATTTCCCGAAAGGATCTGAGTCGTCCAACAGCAGGGACACATGGCAGCGGATCCCGGAGAGTCAGAGTTCGTGGTATCGAAATTTCCGGAGTCGTGCAACTTGTGCACAAAGGAATCGCGATACGCGATTTTCCGACGAGACCTGAATCGTCCATTTGAGGGACAGGTGTCAGGAATCAGACGAAAGTCACAGATCAGAAAATCGGAGTTCTCAAGGTCATGAGAACTAGGACATCATAGGTCCCGAAACCCCGAGAATCTATCCGGGCCGTCCCTCTACGAGGACAGGTGGCAAAGGATCGGGCGCTGTCGGAGTTTTCGATGGTAAGGAAATTGTGCGACAGGAAATCGCGATCCGCGATTTCCAGATAAGATCTGAGTCGTTCAAATAGCAGAGACACGTGGCAAAGGATCCTAGAAGGTTGGAGTTCGACAAATTGGGAATCCGCGTATCGGGGATTTCAAGGGCATGAAACACTTGCCTTACGAAACCGCGATATGCGAAATCCCGATACCATCATAAGCTGTTGATTTAAGGGACACGTGTCGAGCAACAGGAGAGAATCGGGGATCGGGATATCGTGAGTCCCGGGTATATGTGTTTTGTGTCATCGCATATGACGAAACCCCGATGGAAGGTTATACGGCTATAGTCATATGGTTAGTGGTCACATGAACCATGGTATAACCAAGGGGGCTAGTTAGCGTAAAGACGCGTCGAGAGTCCAGGGGACTTGTGCGCCATGACATTGAAAGGCGCCAAGCCCCGACAGGATTTAAGACTGTGGTCCTGTGAACGTTGTGGTCGTATTGACCAGGACTTAGCTGGAAAGCCAATATGATAGGAACACATCAGAGATCGGTGTTGTAGTTGTCAAGACATCGCGGGTGTCAAAACCCCGATAGAAGGAACCCCGAATCCCGGTATAAAGTCAGGGATTGGCATTTCACTAATACGGGTTTGTGGAGATTTCTCCTGTACGGGAGATTAACCCAAAAATTTTAAAAATCACGATAGTGGGTGTGTTACAGTATTGGTGTAGATATTGTGCATATTATGGGGGTTGCTTGAAGGTATACCCACAATGATGATTGGAAGCCTTTCAAGTTGATTTTGGGCTAGATACCCTACCTTTACGTGTGGATCGGACTGATGACTGTTTCCTGGGGCATCACTATAGTAATTGGTAACCTTAGTGGCCTATCTCTTTAGGGTCTTTACACAAGGTGACTGTGGAGGGGAAATTCTTCACGGTACCTAGAATCGACGTTGACCAAACTCACTCGGGTGCCTTGGAGGGTATACCCACAATTATGTGTGGAATATTGCACCAGGGTGTAAGTTCGTTAAGCAGGTTGTCAACATAACTTTTCCACCTGCTCTATCTCAACCCCTTCTTACTTTGTTCCTGTGACATTGGATTTCATCACCAACTAGTGTGCTCATTGTGAAAAGGTTTTGTTGGATTGCTTGCTTACTAGATTTTTAGCATGTGTTGTTTGCTTTTCCTAGTGAACTCTCGATTGGATTTTTGTTTTTAATGGCGTCAGTACCCGGAATGACCAATGAAGGAACCCCTTTTCCAGGGGAAAATTTTGTTTTTCCCTCTTATGTAAACATTGGTCCTCCTCACATCGCTACTTTGAGCCTTCTAGGTCTCACAATTGGATTACCGATATCGTTGTTTTCCACTCAGGTAATCCCGAATGCAGTTAGTGTGTCGGTTGTAAGCACTTCTCCCCAAGAGTATCAACCTCATGTTGATCCTTCACCTTCTTCACCAGTAAGACCTTCTTCACCTTATTCACTTGCACAGTCTTCTTCCATTTCATATTCTTCGCTGAGTGAAAGCTCTAAAGCTAGTAACTTAGTGGATAAGAAGAATAAGAAAAGGAAGAATAAGAAGAAGAAAAATAAGAAAGGGTCCAAACTTCCAATGACTATCGGGCATGTTGGAAAGAAACCAGTTTCTGTTAGCTGTGCTAGGAGTGTTGATGATGTCAAGATCACACAAACAACCTGTAAGCCTAAGTACCCTTGCAAGATTTGTAAGGGTAGCCATCTTCTTAAGGATTTACCTGGTCTATCCAAGGTTATAGAAGCATGGTCTATACACCCTCGCCATCCATTGTCGTTAGCCTCTGAACAACAGGTTGTTGACCTCCCGTCAACTAGTCAAAATACCATTGGCAAGAATAAAAGTAGAGTCAAGTTATTGTGCATGTTATGAAAAGGGATTCATCTAACTCACCTTTTCCCTCGTATGGACCAAGCCTCGAAATTCCTGGCATATATGATTGTTTCACAACCTCAATTTCTAGTTTCTTATCGCAAGCTTACTCTCGACCCACCTTTAGTTGATGGAATGATCAATATGGTCCCCTCGTCGATTAGTCTGGTTGATCATGTTGTTAATATGGTCACTTCCTTAATTGAAGAAGTTCATAAAGTGGTTGATTTGATCCCATATTCAGTCGATCCCACTCTCCTGTTAGAGAGTGAAACACACGTGGTCGATCTGATCCCATCCTCGGTTGATCCCACTCTCCCGTTAGAGAGTGAAACCCAAGTGGTCGATTTGTTTCCACCCGTCAACCCAATTCTCCCCTTGGAGAATGAAACCCAAGTGGTTGATTTGATGTCATTATCATTCAATCCTACTCACCCGCTCGAGAGTAAATCCGATACTGCCCACGTTTTTCTCGTTGATACAGACTCTACCATGCCCAGGGGTATTTATCCTTCTCTCGTGGAACCCCCTCCAAGTAATAAGGCCATCCGTTTTGATTGGGGTGTGCTAACTGGACCTCATGTTCCCTCTCACATTCCTTTCCAGATCACAGTGTAGGTTTGTGGTCAGGACATTCCTCAGACACTGATATATGAAGGTGCGTCTATTAGTATTTTGTCCTCTTTTGATTGGAAAGATTTGGGTTGTCCTCAGCTTGTGCCAGTTACATAGAATCTGTTATCTTTTAACAGTAGAACTAGTCAACCTTTAGGGACCCTTCCTCAGTTTCCTATAACTTTGGGTGGGAAAACTATCTTTATTGATGTCATGGTAGTCCAAGACCCGTTGGATTTTGCTTTACTCCTTGGGTGGGATTATGTCTATGCCATGAAAGCTATTGTTTCCACTCTTTTTCGTGTGATATATTTCCCTCACTATGGATGAATTGTGACTATTGATAAACTTTCATTCATTGGTCCTGACTGGATTACCTCCCTAAATGTTTCTTATATGCAGACGGTATCACCCCAACCACATGTTAATTATGTGGCATTGTCTCCCATGAATTTGACTTCTGATGAATTAGATCTGGTAGTCGACATGGTGATTTCTTTGATAGGTATTTTAGAGCATTATCTCCTTACCCCTATCGTGGAACTTGACATGTGTTCCTTCCAGAGTGTGTCTCTTCCACCAAATGAAGATCTCTTGGAATCCATGACCGAGTTTTGTCCCTTGATATGGTGTCCTTCTAAAGCATTGTCCTCTTGGAAGCCATGATCAAGCAACACCTTTGAGCATGGTTTTTTGTTTTCAATCTCGTTAAAAAATGAAACCACCTTTGAGCATGGTTTTCTTATTTCAAACTCATTGAAAAATGAAACCATCTTTGAGCATGGTTTTTTGATCTAAAGCTCATTAAAAAATGAAACCATCTTTGAGCATGGTTTTTTGATCTCAAGCTCATTAAAAAATGAAACCATCTTTGCGCATGATTTTCATATTTCAAGCTTGTTAAAAAATGAAACTAGTTGTGAGGATAGTTTTGCATCTTTGTAGCAACCTCGTTCAAAAATGAAACGAAGGTTACGAGCATATTTCTTGTTTCTGTGTCAAGCTCGTTAAAAAATGAAACAAACATCTAGGGATTGAACCTGGATTCTTGAGCATAGTTCTTTTCCTGTGTCAATCTCGTTAAAAAATGAAATATTCCCCCCCCCATCTCTATTGTTGATTCAAGTCCTACGTTAAGAATTTGAAGCTTCATTTCATTCTCCTTTGCATTTGTATGAAATGAAGCTTGGGGGGTAGTGCTTTCAGCCTCTGGACTTCATGTTGAAGTTGAGCCACTAGTTTCTTAAGCTTGGGGCTAAGCACCAACCATCCCTTAGCATTGGTAAGTTAAAGCATAGTTTGCTTTGGTTCAAGCTTGTGTAAAAATGAAACCACCTACCTCAAGAATAGTTTCCTTTGGTTTGAGCTTGTGTAAAAATGAAACCATGTCCAAGCATAGTTTTGTTTAGTTTTTAAGCTTTTGAAAAAATAAAATATATCCCAAGCATAGTTTTGTTTTGTTTTAAAGCCTGCGTAACAATGAAAACAATCCCAAGATTAGTCTTTGTTCTCTCTCGTGCTCATAAATCAATGAGAATGTAACCGAGTATACTTTTGTCACTTTTTTAGACTTGTAAAGGTTATACAAAAAATCAACCCCTTGGAGTTCCCTTTAAGCTCTTTTTAGACTCTCTAAACATGAAAATATTGTCGAGCGACCTTGTTCTTTTCACGCTCATTAAAGTATTTGAAGAAAACATATGTTGGGAGATATTTTATCTCTTTTTTGGTCTAATCAAACTACTTTATGAAAAAGGAACTAGAAGAGTTCTCCTTAAGTGTTTTTCAGACTCTCAAAACACGAAAAACCTTCGATTTTTCTATCTTTGGACTCGTTAAACAAACATCGAAAGACCCATATGGGATAGAACCACTCCTTCTTAGGGTTTGTTAAACATACTCTGAGGGAATCATACAAAGGATGAGATTACATATACAAGCATATGTTATCCTCCTCAAGCTTGTGTAAAAATAAAGAGATACTCGCCAGAAATGGTGGGGGAAAAATTGGGAAAGAAATGTGTCTAAACCTATATTCCATGGAAGAGTCAATTTTGAACATGACACTCATTCACTCGCTTTGTGTCTAGGTTGGAAAATCCGCTTGTCTCTTGATCATACTCCTTTATAAGATTACAAACTGGTTTGTGATCCTTGTTGGTGAGTCAGTGTTTGCAAGATAGTTATGATGTCGTTAATATGTTCAAAGAAAAGTTCAACCCTGAAAGCCTTCTATTGTGTCAGCCATTTCTGTAGTCCTTAAACCTTTTATTGCGTCGACCATCCTTGAGTCAGTCATAAATAATTTTTTACTCTGATCTACCTCAAATATTGTTACTCGTTTCATTTCATTGATGGGGGATACATTAAGGCCCTCCTGTGACGAGTCTTTTCCTATCAAATTCAACTCATTATCCAGGAATTAGACTTAGAAAATAATTGGTACCTTGGAACTTGCATGCCTCAATTGCAGGTTTTCTCTCTTTTGACAGTTGGTTTTCATTATTGACCCCTAATCGGTAGATTCCACCGAGTGTTTGACTTCATCTCTTTAATTCACATTCGTTGCATTGCACTAGTGTACCTTGGGAGTCATTGACATTAATGGTGATTTCCCTCACACTTTTTAATGGTATACACTAATTACCGGTAATCAAGTCATTTTTACCATGTTCGACTTCAGCACATGTATTCGCATGGTTAGATTCATACTATAGAGTGGTGGAGATGAAGACACTGGATATTTTATGACAGATTTAGGTTGCGTTGGAGTATATTTAGTGTCCTGTTACATAGATCCACATTGTATGTCTCATGGCTATGTTCAAATTTGAGTCTTTAACACATATATCCATAATGTATTCTTGGTGGCCATGTTCATATTTGAGTCATATTGGCATGGATACACAGTGTATTTTTGGTGGCCATGACCTGTATTACTTGACATGGATCTTCGCATGCCGACACTTATGATTTGAGTCATTTGTATTCTGAGTATGGGAATGCCTACCTCAATGATGATATATTACTGTACTATATTTCCTTGTTTGTTGGAAGATTTATGACCGACATGTTCATTGTTCCCTACACACACAAGACAAACTATTTTAGCTATCATTATGTTCTAACTTCATACTTTGGGGGGCTCTGTGTTAGACATTATTTTCGTCACCCTTATGACCGTTAATGATGTAAACCTATATGTTTCTGTCAAAAGGGTTAGTGGCCTGAATTCCTAAAGAAAGAAGGGAGAAGAACTTTGCCTAAGAGAAGAAATTCGATTTTCCTTTGTAGAAACCCTATTAAGGAGGTTTTCCAGAGGTTTCACTATATATAGGGTGTGGAAATGCTTGATTTCTGCACCTTGATCTATGTATCGATTGTGTATTTTCCGCAGGTTTCTCTATAGCTAGGGTGAGACAGCCTTCATACGTGGGAAAAACAAGCATTTTCTCGATGCTTCTGGAAGGAGAAGCTTCTATGGTGAGGTGGCCTCCGAATGGTTTGGATATTAATCGCTTTCATGATTTAGTGGGATCATCCTAACCTCCTCACCTTATCCTCTTCAGCTTATAAAAGGATAGGAGCTCTCATGGAGAAAGGGTTGGTTTTGGAGCTTGGTTGAGTTATTCTGTTTTGTAGCTTGGATTTGTATTTTGAGCATTACTTTGTCAAGATAGATTGTTGATCTTAGAATCCTTGGATTAGAAGTGTGTGGGAAGAAAGGAATCGTTGGAAGGGACCTTATGACATCAAGGCATCCGGTTGTAATCTCTCTTCCTATTATTTAATATAATACAATAGAATGCTTCTTTCCCATATAATAGTCTTTATTTTATTGCATAACTCCTTGATCATATGCATAGGATGTCATTGAATATACTTTACTTCTTTCACTTTGGTTGGTTTGTGTCATTGGATATTTGATTTCACAAGAGCATTGGAGCAAAGTGTTAATATTATGGTAGCTGCAAGAGGTATTTACCTCTACATGTGAACTTGACGAGAATAGAAGACTCTGGGAAGCAAGAGAAACCCTAATGAATTGGCTAATAAACCTAGAAGCCTTGTCGGCTCAAGAATATAATTCATATTAGGCTATTAGCCTCCAAGAGAAGAAGTCCGCTAGAATTAATAATAATATACTGAACAGACACCTACCCAGAAGGAGAAGTCGGCCCCAGTAAACTGGTAGGATTACTATAAATACAGGGCGTCGGTTTCTCATTTGTCACATCTCAGGACTACAATTTTCCCAGTTGGTGCACACTGCAGGTGTAGTTGGTGCGCATATTTGGAGGAGGGTTGCAGGTGCAGTTGCAGCAACAACAAGTTTCATTATTTGGCTTGGATATCTCTTGGCTAGGGTTTGGACTATCTGATCATCTTTTTGTGATGCGCTATCCTTGGAGAGAGATGCGCTTCTCCTTGTTTGGCTATCTAGCCTAGGGTTTTCTTCCGGAGGAATTCTCAGGTCAAGGTTAAGGTGCTCGGAGGGAGGCTTCGGCCTATGGTTGGGAGATGAGGGTATCGTCGCAGTAAAATGAGCATGTTAATATTATGGTAGCTGCAGGAGGTATTTACCTCTACATGTGAACTTGAAAAGAATAGAAGACTCTGGGAAGTAAAAGAAACCCTAATGAATTGGCTAATTATTGGTTGTGGAGCCTGATTATCTTCCTGATGCAGAGGCCCTTGCTTTCAGCCGTGTTTATACCCCATGAAGTATTTACACCACAGAAGTATGTACACTCTTCCACGCGGGGGAGTGGAGAGGGGGGGTACCCTCTCTGCGGGGTCTGGCGGCAAGCGGGCCCCTAGGGGGGGTTCGGGGGCGAAGCCCCCGAAGAAAAAATTTCCTTATAAAAGTATATTGTAATTTCATTGTAAATCTGGACCGTTCATTATAATGTCGCAGATCTAACGGTAGAGATTATGTTAGGGTTTTTTGCCCTAGAAGGCAACCCTCTTTTATGAGGGAAATGTATTTGCGGCTATGTATGAGGGTGAATATTGTATTCTGAGAGAGGAGACTGTGAGAGAAAGAACAGGAAGTTACAACGGGTTTTGCTGTAGGTTGTATCCCTTCATTTGCTAGATAATAATAAAGGAAGGACCTAGCAATTTCTCTGGTGGACGTAGCCCACACTGGGTGAACCACGTAAATCTGTGTCTCTCTTGTATTGTGTGTCTTCTGTGTTTTTTATTTCTGCATTTGTTTTATTTTATTGCTCCGCGGTTCTGTTTTTCTAACACTAATAACCCTAGAGGCCTTGTCGGCTCAAGAATATAATTTATATTAGGCTATTATCCTCCAAGAGAAGAAGTCGGCCAGAATTAATAATAATATACTGAACAGACACCTACCCAGAAGGAGAAGTCGGCCCTAGTAAACTGGCAGGATTACTATAAATACAGGGCGCCAATTTCTCATTTGTCACATTGTAGGACTACAGTTTTCCCAGTTGGTGTGCACTACAGGTGTAGTTGGTGCACAGGTTTGGAGGAGGGTTGCAGGTGCAGCTGCAGCAACAACAAGTTTCAGTATTTGGCTTGGATATCTTATGGCTAGGGTTTGGACTATCTGATCATCTTTTTGTGATTCTCTATCCTTAGGGAGAGATGTGTTTCTCCTTGTTTGGCTATATAGCTTAGGGTTTGCTTCTGGAGGAATTCTCAGGTCAAGGTTAAGGTGCTCAAAGAGAGGCTTCAGCCTGTGGTTGGGAGACGAGGATATCGTCGTGGTAAAATGAGCACACCATCATATATATTCTAACAGGTTATGTGCCCACACCCCTTTAGTCAGCCTAAAACACTGGAAGGAAACATATCCGCTATATATTGAGCTCGTTGAGAAACTTTCGCTAGGGTTACTAGCAGGAGCAGCTTCCAAAAGCACTGCAGCTAGGGTTACCAGCAGAAGCAGTTGCAGAAACCCTAAACCTCTTGTTGAGGAACCTTAAGTGACGAGATTGACCTAATCTCCAGATAGATCAGTGTGCCATAGCCCAGTGCATCTCCTGGTACACTCAGAAGGCCAAGACGTGAAGTTTGTATTTCTGGTCAAATCTAGGGTTTGACCAAGTCAAGCAAGCCATGATGAACTCTATGAAGTATGAGAATAAGCTAGAAGGAGCCTCGAACTTCAAAGCATGGAAGACAAGGATTGACCTCATCCTTGATAAGAATAAAGTGTTGGACATTGTGAAAGGAAAGATCGTGAAGCCAGAGTTCAAAGAAGGAGAAGAGAAGGAACCACAAAATGTTGCAGCTATGGAGAAATTCAAAGACATTGACATCAATTCCATGAGTATCATAGTGGATTCCATAAAATACCACTTGATACCCTACATCTCCCATCTTGACTCATCGAAGAAGATGTATGATGCCCTAACTAATCTCTTCTCAGTCAGAAACATTGGACAAGTTATGAGTCTGAAGAATGAACTTCGTGACATGAAGATGAATAATGACAATAGCATAACATCCTACTTTGTAAGGATCTCCCAGCTAAGAGATCAACTACAAGCTATTGAAGAGATCACTTCAGAAAAGGAATTGGTGAAAATAGTACTCAATGGTATTCCCAAGACATGGGATGCATTTGTCACAAGCATGAACACAAGGAAAGAGTACCCGACATTTGAAGAACTTTGGACTTGTTGTGCTCAAGAAGAATCAAGGATCAATGAAAAAGAGAAACCTCAAAAGAAGTACGATGATCAAGCCTTCATAGAAAGATTCAAGAACTTCAAGAAAAAAAGGAAGTTTGGTTCAAGGAGGAATCCAAATCAAGAGAAAGACATTTAAGAAATACAATGGTTCAACTGTCAGAAGTATGGTCACTACAGGAATCAGTGTCCCAAGATAAAGAAAAGGAAGAAGAAACACGAAGCATCAATTGCTGAAGAAAAGGAACCGACAAAGAAGACTAAGCAGGATGGAAGAGATTTCTTCTACGAAAAGGTAACAATACTCTTCTTATTTCTGTACATATATTGCTTGCATTGTCTTTGTACATATCTTGTATATCTATCTCTTGGTAGATAATGTGTTCCAAGAAGAACTATACCTATGGAAGAACAACAAGATAAGAATGAATATCATTAGATAATACATATGAAAGAATGAAATACAAATCATGTGGAAGCT
>ML781357.1:164161-211983 GCA_009831015.1 Picea engelmannii | reverse complement strand
GACAATTAAGACGGAAGCATGGAATCTATTATATATTACAGAAGACAATAAGGTTGCGGATGGAAGCATGGACTCTATTATATATTGCAGAAGACAATAAGGTTGCAGATGGAAGCATGGAATCTATTGTACAAGACAACAAGGATGGAGACAAAAGTCAAACAATGGGAGCAGATTATATACACTCTTACATGAAGCAAGGATTAGGAGGTAGATAATCCTGTGATCGATTGAAGATGATGAAAATATATATCCATGGTAGCATCCATAGAAAGACAGTACGTGTTCATATCAACCGCAGAAGAAGACCTTTCGAAGAGAAGACTTAAAGTATTCCTGGTTGACCATCGAGATCTGTGAAACGATGATGAACGGAAGAAGTGGAATCTCTAGAACATGGAATCTAGAAGAAACTCCATGAACCCAAAAGCTAAAGAAGAACATGAAGATTCCAGAACAATCAGTCATTACCAGCCTGATATGAACTCACCAAAAGGAAATCAAGAAGAGGAATCGTGATGAAGGACAGTGTATGGAAGACTTATAAACGAAAGTATTGCGAGATCCAGAACTAGAAGTTCTCTCAGATGGAGGGAGAAGACTATGATGATTGATTTTTCTAGTACACCAGACTTATCTCTATATAAGTCATTATATCATCCGTAAACATCCATGAGCCAGAATTCTACATCAGATGAACACAAAGAATGTTCTCTAGAAGAAATTGAGTAAAGAGCGCATGCAGATAAGTATCATGACCTTGAAGCATACTAGAAAGATACTCCTGTATGCAAATAAGAAGAAGACAACTTGGCGGAGAACCTCTAGTGCACAGCAGAAGCGTGGTGAAGATTTCCTATAACATCAAGATGACTACTCAGAAGATCATATCTCATGATGACAAAAGAAGTACCACATGGATATGTTCCAGTTCTCCAACTATGATATACTTTATTGTTCACATCTACAGAAGCCTTCACAGTGTTTCAGACTACAGTACAAGCTTTACATTATCCATGATGAAGTCCAGAAAGGAGAAAGTGATTCTCCATTACATATCTCCACAGATGAGAAGATAAGCATACATTTTTGGTAAATCCTCTATCCAAGATGAAAGGACACGCATACTCAAGCTAGAGCTCATGGAAATAACTCTATTAACCAGAAGGGAAGACTCTCCAAGCTAGAAGAAGGTATGCAAACATTTATTTTTGTGATTGAAATAACTCTCCAGTTAAGAGGGAGCATTTATCTTTGTAATAGTCCAGATTGGATAGATGCTTTCCTTTTCAGAAAGTGGATTAAGATTTCTGATGGACAGTGGCTTCCCATTGTAGTTAACATGGGAGGCAGACTGATTGCTGATGTATCATAGACAACGACTTCCCATTTATGGGGAGTGGTCTAGGACAGTCATTCTTCCTGGAAGTCACTCTGAGTAGTGGTCAAGTAGAATGGTCCACCTCGCTGGGTAGTCATTCTTTCGAAGTTCATAGTTGTGAGTAGTTTTGAAGAATCATCCGTTTGGAGGTTGATGCAGGATAGGCATTCCTCGAGGGTAGACTCATTCTTTCCAGGATACACTTTGTTTAGTGTCAGAGGAATGGCCCAGGGTGGGGAATGGTCCAGACAGTTACTCCTTGAGGGAAGACTCATTCTCTCTAGGCTACACCTTGTTTGGTGTCGGAGGAATGGCCCAGGGTGAGGAGTAGTCCAGGCTCAGCAATCAGGGACAATTATTCCTCGAGGGGAGACTCATTCTCTCCAGGCTACACCTTGTTTGGTGTCGGAGGAATGGCCCAGGGTGGGGAATAGTCCAGGACAGTCATTCCTTAGGGCAGACTCATTCTCTCTAGGTTACACTTTGTTTAGTGTCGGAGGAATGGCCTAGGGTAAGGAATGGTCCAATTATTTCTCGATGGCACACTCATTCTCTTCAGGTTACACTTTGTTTAGTGTCGGAATAATGGCCCAGGGTGGGAAATGGTCTAGGTTCAAAAATCAGAAACAATCCTTCTTCCTTGTTTGAGAAGAATGGGGCAGATAGCCTATTATTGATATTCTATGTTGAGGGCAGACATTCTTTCAGATCTCATAGATGTGAGTGAAAGATTGGCCCAGATGATTGTTGTTGATATTATATACTGAGGGCAGAAACTCTTTCATATCTCACAGACGTGAGTGAAATATTGGCTCAGATGTTTCAGTTTTTATCATAACATTGTTTCTATGCAGATGAAGACTACTGTGGTGGTAGACATTCTTTCAAATCTCACAGACGTGAGTGAAAGATTGGCCCAGATGATACAGTTTTTACCAGTTGTCATAGGAGATTATCCAGTTGGATAATAATGAGAGGCGCTCATGGTGCTACTAGTTGTATGGTCTGTTGTGCTCAAGGCCATTCTATTGTTGCACTAATTTCCTTGAAGACTATTAGCAATTTATTGTAGATGATGATCATATAGGTGAATGATGAACAGAGATTTTCATACGGAAAACAGTTCAAAGCTTTTACTCCACCTGTATCACTCTATGGTGAGAGTGACTTATTCAGCATCATATTACTCAGATGAAGTATGGTTACGAAAGATGATGCGGCTGATAGTAATGGTGATGCTCATGATCTAGTCATGAAATAGTCTAGATGACTATATTGATGCTACCGAGTAAATGGTATGTTTTGTGCTCAAGTCCATTACCTGTAAATACCTCTCTAGCTAGGAGGGAGTGTTAATATTATGGTAGTTGCGGAAGGTATTTACCTCTACATGTGAACTTGACGAGAATAGAAGACTCTGAGAAGAAAGAGAAACCCTAATGAAGTGGCTAATAACCCTAGAAGCCTTGTCGGCTCAAGAATATAATTTATATTAGGCTATTAGCCTCCAAGAGAAGAATTCGACCAGAATTAATAATAATATACTGAACAGACACCTACCCAGAAGGAGAAGTCAGCCCCAATAAACTGGAAAGATTACTATAAATACAGGGCACCAGTTTCTCATTTGTCACATCTCAGGACTACAGTTTTCCCAGTTGGTGTGCACTGCAGGTGTAGCTGGTGCGCAGGTTTGGAGGAGGGTTGCAGCTGCAGCTGCAAGAACAAGTTTCAGTATTTGGCTTGGATATATCTTGGCTAGGGTTTGGACTATCTGATCAGCTTTTTGTGATGTGCTATCCTTGGGGAGTGATGCGCTGCTCCTTGTTTGGCTATCTAGCCTAGGGTTTGCTTCCGGAGGAATTCTCAGGTCAAGGTTAACGTGATCAGAGGGAGGCTTCGGCCTGTGGTTGGGAGACGAGGGTATCCTCGTGGTAAAATGAGCACACCATCATATATATTCTAACATGAAGCAGGGACAACAAAGATATAAGGAAGCAATATCTAAAGGTATGTCACCCATTCCTTATTTGGTAGTAAATTCAATGATTGTAACTTAGGGAAAGAGACATGTCCTATCTTGTTTTGTTCTATATCTAGGTGGATATAGGGAGATTAGTTTGTGTCTGAATTTACTGATTTGTCCTACAACAATGCACGCGGTAACTATCGTTCAACTGACATACTACTAACTGGGAATCTAGGCGAACCTCTAATGAGAGAATACCATGTGAGATAGCATCGCACAAAAGTTCTATAACAGTGCTATATTCAAACACATTATTCGTGGATGGACCTAGGAATATGCCACTTGAAGACATCAATAGACCCTCAGGTGAGTAAACCACCCAAGCAGAGAAAATCAAGTTATGTGTATGACGAATGGCTCTGTCTGTGAATCCTAGGTAAACCGAAGACTCCATTGACATATTCCAACCAAGGGAAAACTCGATAAGCAAGATGAAGAAGAAAAGAAAGGGAAAATATATATACCCTAAATTACATTAGTATACAAAGAGTTTTTCCCAATCTTGGGGCTCAAGCGTAATATCTTTTCAAGTAGAGCCCATTCCTAGGCTCGACCAACATATTCCCTTCATAATATTCCAAATCATAGGCTCATTTTTCTAAGACACGTCACATGATATAAGGACCGTGCTACATGGGTTTAAACTTGACTGCCCCCAATGGTTCCTTGGCTTGATCATACAAGAGGACCAAGTCACCCTCAGCATACAACCAAGGATAGACAAAATTATCATACTGGACCTTGACACGTCTTTTTTTCACCTTGATAGTCATAGAGGCATCTCGACACTACTTGTCAAGACTCTCTAGGTGTACAAGGCATCACTCGAGATCAGAAGTGTCAGGTAGGAACGCGACTGCCAACATAAGAGAAGGGATTTATCATTCAATAGGTAATGTTGACTCCACACCATCTACTAATTGGAAAGGAGAAAATTCAATGGCAGTCTTGACCGAGGTTTGGTATGCCCAGAGTGCAGGATATAGCATAATGTGCCAGTCAAACTTACTCTAGCTAACAATTTTTTACAAAATGGTCTTGAGAGACTTGTTGATAGCGTCTACTTGTCTATTTTCCTGGGGGTAATAAGGAGAAGAATGACCATGTCTAAACCCCAGCTTAGAGTCTATCTCTTCCATCATTTCGTTCTGAAAGTGACTGTCATGATCAATGACAATCTCACTCGGGATACCGAGATACCGAATCAGGCGATAATTTGATTGAATACGAAGAAGGTGGAAATATTCCCATTAGATTTAACTGTAGGAATGACCTTGGCCCACTTAGTAAAGTAATTGATGACCATGATAATGTGTTGGTGCCCCCCAATTGAAGTTGTGTTGCAATCCACGAAGTCCACCCCCCACTTGGTGAAGGGACCAATGGTAATGACTGGGTGAAGAGGGGATGGATCCGAGCACATTTTCCGAGTGAACACCTGGCAGGGGTGACACTTCTTAACCGCTTCAATACAATCTTTAAAGATAGTAGGCTAGAAATAAATGACTCAGAAAATTGTTTGGGTTGTTGCAAGCCTCGATAGATGACCACCACAAGCCCCACTGTGGCAATCATTTAGGACTGAGTCAGCTTCTCCATGATTTAAAAAATGACGCAATATATTTTCTATTCCTCGGTGATACAGAGTGTCACTGATGATAGTATAATTCTTATCTTGATACCTTACATGTCGTTGGTCATCTCGCGTGATATGCTAAGGGAAATTCAAAGTTTGAAGATAGAGAACAATGTCCCCATACCAGGGGTCGGATGATGAGACAATAAAAATGTGTTCATCCACAAACAAATCAACATAGATAACATCCTCATCTAATCATGGAAAGTCGAATATTAACTCCACGAAGACCAGTGATTTCTTGTATTTCACAGAAGCGAAATTGAGATCAAACTCTTGTAAAATGACAATCCATTTATTATATCTTCCCCCTATGATACGCCTAGCAAGGACGTATTGAAATGCATTGACATCAAAAACCACAGAAGTCTTGCAAAGAAATATATAATGATGCAATCGTTGGACTGCGTGAACGACAACCAAAGCTAGCTTTTCAATGTGAGAATAATTAAGTTTAGGATCGACTAAGTTTTGACTGAGATAGTAGATGACATGCTCGTAGAGATCATCATCCTTCTGAACCAAAACCATACCAATCATCTCCTCAGACGTGACGATGTAAAGCAAGTAATCTCTACTATAGTCATAAGACTTCAATAGAGGCATCAATACCAAGGCCTTCTTCAAAGAATCTAAGGACTCTTGCGCTCACTCATCCCAGATAAAAGGGGTGTCCTTCAAAAGACGCATGAACCCCTCAGTGATATTTGTGTAATTCACTATAAACCTACATTGAAAGTTAGCTTTCCCATGTAGACCTTGAATTTGTCTAATAGTGTGTAGGGGAGGAAATAAATGTATTTCCTCAACCTTTAGTGGATCTACCATGATCCCGGTCTGAGAAACTAGAAATCCCAAAAGACGACCAGACCTAATGCAAATGATGCACTTGTGAGGGTTCAAATGGATTCTATAGTATCGACATCTTTCGAAAATAATCCAAAGATGCATGGCATGATACACTCTCTTGCGAGAGTGAGCAGCAAGATCGTCAAGGTAAGCTTCAACTATATGCTTAAGATCCTGAAAAGAGAAATTCATGGCACGTTGAAAGGTTGCCCTGACGTTTTTAAGGCCGAAAGGCATTTTCTGGTATGCGAAAGTACCCCAAGGGAAAATAAATGTCATCTTGTTTTGATCCTCAAGTTTAATTTGGATTTGTTTATACCCTAAAAATCCATCCATAAAATAAAATACTGCGCTTCTCGCACACTCGTCGAGAATCTAATCGATGAAAGGTGTTGTGAAGTTGTCTTTACGACAAGCCTTGTTCAGGTCACAAAATTCCATACATACACAGATAGTTCCTTTCTTCTTGTTCACATGAATGGGATTGGATACCCATTCAGTCAATGGAACTGGGTAGATGAAGCCAACATTAAGTAGCTTCTCCACCTCTGCCTTAATAGCAAGGGCCTTCAGTGGATTCACATCTCTAAGACGTTGTCGAACAGGTTTAGCATCCGAATAAGTTCTAATATCATGCTCAAGAATACAAGGGTCGATTCCTGGCATCTCTTCATATGACCAAGAAAATACATCTTGAAATTCCTTGAAGAGTTCAGTGTAGATTAGGATTTCTTCTAGAGAATAATCCACACCAATATGTACCTTTTTTATCTTGGCAGGGGTACAAGAGATATTGATGGTGAAAGTAAGAGAAATACTCACCATTTTTCCTTCGGCATAAATGCAGTGTGTCTCAAGTGGAGCTACGGCATGACTGACTATCTCACTCGAAGTAGATCGAAAGTCATCTTGTTATATTCTTTCAAGCTCTGGGAGAAAATAAGAGCAGTGATGAATATCATCCCAAGGTTTGTTGGAACCATTCATGGCCTCGATGATAGCTTCGTCTGATAGAAAAGTATCATCAAGGCTATCATGTGAACAAGACAATGAAGTGGCCCACACAGGCCTAAGAATTAGATTCTCCTCGTTCGTCGATGAGGTAACGGGATTGGGATCGGGATTAGCAGAAGAGTCAAGAACAACTTGATATGCAATCTCTGTTGTCGATAGTGGCATGGCCATTCCATCATGCAATGGAACTTCACAAGACAATGTTAGGGAAGGTAGGGTCCATGGATCACTAAAATAGGAAGTGTGGAAAGGAATGGACCCCCCTATCGAGACAGGCCTATTGGACATGGCGTAAATGTGGTGACTTGTTGTCGTGAAGTCGAAAGTACCCATAAGGGAAGAATACATTCTGACACTGATATTCTCTGTTTCCATTTGATAATTGTCGATCACATGGATCGACGGTCCAATATATGCATTATGACTAGAGTACGCAAAGGATAACTAGTCGATCATCATGATCTTCTCTTCATGAGAAAAAAAAAGAGTACGGAAGACAGACGATATGATGATGGCCATAGCATAGGTCCAATTGCATCCTAGTAACAAGTTATAATCAAGAGGCTCATCAACTACCTCGACCTCCACCTCTACTATCTTCCCACCTAACTGGATCAGAAAGGCAAGAAGAATATTGTGAGGGTGGAAGGAATGACCGTCAAAATAATTCAACATGTTCAATAACTTGGAAAGAGTTGGAAAATCGAGAGCTCTCCAACAGATCAGGGACATCACACAAGTGGCAGTGCCTTCATCAACAATTGCACGTTTGATGGTATACTTTGAGTAGTCCACGTTGATTTTGAATGGCACATGGTAAGGCAAGCAAGGCTTGACATCTATGATGTCAAACTTGATAACGTTTGAGCCACTGGGTTCTAGAGCTCCTAATGCATATAGTAAGGCATTCCTCTATGAAGGAAACATCTGGAGTACCTCCAAAGATGACATCGCACAAGGGGTTTGACCTAGGTCCTCAACAATAGAGTAGTTATGGGAAACTCTAGCATTTGTATTGTGGGAAGAGAGCTTGAGTACTCCTTTCAAAATACAAGGCAGTGGCTCTGGTTTTTCAATATGTAAATTCATCTTTGTAGGATGAGGAGGAGATTATAGACCAGGAATAACTTTTGAAGAGCTATAATATCAAGATCGAGTGGCTACATTAACTTTATCATCAACCATATTGATACACAAATGGTCATCATCTTGCAACGATGGGTTTTGACTCCCACCAACCACATTTTGACGTTTGAGGAACTCGAGGCCATGTGTTGGTTATGTGGGAATGGATTTGTTAGCACAACAGGCGGTAGAGATAATAGCCTCGCATCTTCTGCAAGTTTGGGGCATAAATTGATAAGGTGATCATCTATGCAAATATTACAGGGAAACTTCACCTTACGTCTTTCTCATTTTACCTCTCCAGCGTTATTATTCATCTTCTCATTATTACCATTGTCCTTGGGTTTATTATTATTTTTCCCACCCTTACGATTATTATGTTCTTTCTTCTTATTCATGCCTAGTTGTTGGTTACCATTTGGGTTTGCCGACGATTGCACGGAGTGTACATCCGCCGAATAAGTGGGGTTGGAAGACACACATGAAGTTGTCCCTCCTATAGACTGGTTTAGAGATAACTCTTTCAAATTGCTTGTCACCGAGTCTATGGATTTTACATTGGTGGTACCTACAATGCCATCAGCATGAGTTCCGAGATTTTTTCTGTGGTCGTAAGTTGACCATGGTGCATTCGGAAGAATGTCGTATAACATCCCAAACTAAGAGTATATCATATCTACTTGTTGGGATTTAAAGATCGCTTCTTCCTTAGTGGTAACCTCGACAATACCAACATCCTTTGATATAGGAGGGTGCAAATACTTAAGGAACCATTCTAAAATAAAGGTTAGGGGTATGGGGGTCTTAATCAACCTCTTCTGTATATTCCACTCTTGGATATGATCTGAGATATGAGTGGTTGTGTCCTGGCGTAAAGTTGACAGAAGTTCTAGGTCAGCATCATAACAAACCGACAATTGGAAGTGGTTAAGGAAGACCAATACTGTCTAAGTAAAGGTCCCATATGCCTCCCCAGGTAGCTTGATATACCATTTCGTAGCGACCCCAATTAGGGTGGATTGAAATAATCTTAATTGAATAGAATTGTCATTAAGGTAATTCGAGGAGCACCATAGGTGAAAGGTAGTAATGTGATCACCATGATATTCACCATTCTTACCTTCAAATTTCAAAATGTATGAAGGAAGCTTGGTGGGGATGGGGGGCCGTATAGGATCATGACTCACAGGGTCATTCATCAACTTAGACAAGTCTCGTAGATTAATCGTGGCCAAAAAAGGGAGATGGGGTTGAGACATCTGGCCCCAAGTTCCTAGGAAATATTGTGTTTGAAGAACTACAGCCCATCCAGGGTTCTTGTAAGCACCATGGCCCTGTCCGGGATTATAAATCCCTCCTTTGTGACAATTCATAAAAGGTTGGTTGGGCATCATTCCAACAGGAGTGTTTTGTTGAGGGTTATAAAATTTCCCCCAACCAGATTGGATCCAGGTTGGGGGTTGACCAAAGCGTGAAATTGACCTCCTTCAGGTGGGAATCTGGAGGATATAGGTGGATTCATCATGCCCAACGTATTGGTCGGAATCGGCACCGAGGGGGTAGGGGTGTAGGATATAACTTCAGCAGAAGATTTTCTGCTAGGTTGGTTGCTCCACCCAGAAGAAAGATTATTAGACCTAGGGTTAAAATCAGGAATTCCTCCCATATTAGGAGTCGTTTGAGTGATTTGAGAACCACCAAACAAACAAAGAGTATAAGGAGGTGTATTTCCCCCAATCCCAATGATAGCATTAGTGTCAGCAGCTGGGATGGATTTCGAAAACTGCGAAGTAAAGTTTGACATAACATAGGAAAAAGGACTATAGGCCATAGGGATGGACTAAACATTATATCCCGATGAGTGACCAAGAGACCCAAAATGGTTCGAGGCAAGAGATTGAGAATTCACTATAGGTCGAGCCATAGTAATGATAGGTAACTCCAGCACTATAACCATTGTGGTTGTAGGAGTCGAAGGGGTGTCATTAAATATAGTGGGTGTAGGAGTCGAAGGGCTCCCAGTGTTATGAATACTAGGTTCAATACTCATCCTTGTAGAATCACAAGTCTGAACACTGGATGTGTGTGTACCACTCCTAATAACTCTACGCTTTTTAAAAGGCAAAGACTTGAAATACGGTGGTAACTGTAATAAGAGACGGGACAAGCGGAGATGTTGGTCCGACTCCATGATGACTTAAGAATCTAAATAAAAAATAAACCCTAAGGCCAACTAGTAATCAAAGAGTAGACCAAAAGTCAAATGACCAATATGCACACAAACGGGGTAAAGTGGCTGAAAGTGGCCTCCCTCCCTAAATAAGGTATCTCTCACCCAAGAGGGGCCTGAGACTCCTTGCTAAAGATCGGAGATAACAAAATCAGTTATAAGGGCCCTCGTGGGCTTAGCAACCAGTCAGTAAGATCCCTCGAGAGAGGTAATCCTCCATAAAGGTTGTGTGTTGTCCGACCCTTATCTAACCTAGGGTACCTACAGAATAACCCCTACAAGTAACCTATGTGGCACCTAAGTCAAGAAACTAATAAACCAATGTATAACCGATGCACATGCAATGAGTCATAATTCATGTCCACCATATGGGCAGGGTAGCAAATCACAAAACCTTTAAGGCACCGCCTCTGATGGAGGTAAGGGAACTAACAAGATCCCTAGATATGAATAGATCCCTTGAAATATCTCTGACATAAAGAAGGCATAAGGGGGATATCCATTCAACCAACCTTGCGCGACCTCGTGATTAACTCCAGTGTGAGTGGAGCCTCCTGATATTACCAAATATACAATGGATTTCTCCACTCCCTTTCTTAGACACATATGTTGATTTAATTTCCTAGGAGAAGTTTACTCACAAAATCCTATTCCAAGGCTCTAAATCCTAAGCTAGTTTGTGCACCCCAGAAAATAAAATCATGACTAATACATTTTAAATTATAGCGTTAATTTTAGTGGCCGTGATTAATCAAAAAGGTATGGAAATGAAACTCGTGATGTTATGAATCTGCAAGAAAAGTAAAAGTTAAATAATGCAAAGTCCTAACTTTAATTTTCAATGAATGATATGCTTCTAAAGGCAAATGTAATTTTCAATTTCAACTCTGCAATTCTGAAGTAAAAATGCAATCTTTCATTACATGTACTAAGATAATGACAAAGACTCAAAAGACCAAAAATTCCAAGCAATGAAAAATGCCTAATATTTTTTTATTTGCAATATAATAAAAATGAAAATGCATGCACTAAAAAAGAAACTTGATATATAAACTTTACTATGTACAAGAAGGATATCAAGCAGCAAAACACCCAACCCAATGTACAAGAACAATCAAAATGAAAATATGATGAGAAAGACTCCACCAGAAAATTCAACCAAAGATAGGTTTCCTGTCATCCCACAAGCACCTAACAGACACTACAGAGACATAAGAAGACCTAGAAAACATCAAATCCCACCCAACAACCACCATACCTAGAAAACAAACAAGGAAATTTGATCTACGCAACTACTTAGGAAAACATAGCATATGTACGCAGCTTGTAGAGGGACAACCTGCATATATACATGACTGTCAAGGAAAAAAAGTGCGTATATGTTTCAAAAAACAAGGCCAGGCAAGGGAGAAGGCTGAAAACTCATACCCAGAGTGAACATAGGCTGTCAAGCAATGATACAACAAGAAACACAATAGGAACGAGAGAAATCTAAGGAGAAAAGTGATCCAAACCCTAGGAAAGAAGATTCAATCCCTAGTATGGTTGTCAATTTTGTTACGAGGAAAACCTCTCTATGGCTAGGGTAAACCACAATAGACGGAAATGACTGCAAAAATCGACTCCCTTCTCAAGTATGTTATGAAAACAAATATACTAGCAAGACAAGATAAAATGCCTACCTCGTCCAGACGTTCGATGAAGTCCATCGTTGAGCACTTGACCCAAAGCAATATACTTGCAACTAGTCCTCAACAACCAAGCAAAGAAAGCAAATGGTTATAATAAATGATGTTAGCACATTCAATAGCATAATCCATTAATAAACATGACAAATACACCCATGGAATAATAATTCAAATATTTGCAAGATATCAATTGGATGGGAAAATACTATTTCTACTAATATATGAATAGCAGAAGTGAAAATATTATAGACTTCTGTGTCGGCATGGTTCGGAACCAAGAAACTAAGTTCCTTCTAGGTGGGCCTCCACCACTTCAATTCTCCACCAAAGGCAAGCTCATAAGGGAGAAACAATGAGGTTCTCAATCAATAAGGGAAGAGCTTGGGGGATGAACATTGTGTTGAGACTTAAAGGAAAATGTAATGCAAACTCAATATGAAGTAAATAATTTCTCTAGAGTAACTTTGCTCTCAAAGTTGAATTGTTTCTCCTCTTTCCATAGCTCTGAATTGGCCCATTTATAGCCTTAAAAATGGAACTGAAGGGCCGAGTCAGAACATTTCCAGTATATGGAAGTCCAAGGATCATAGATCTCCTATCGTGACATAGAAACCCTACATTAATTTTCATTTTCTAGCACAAATCCGGATGTACGCGGGTTGTAGTGGAGAATCCTATGTATACGCATGTTGTATAGTAGGATAGATGTGTACATGTGGAAAAATATGTGTTTTTAGCTCTGGATTTTACAAACACGTATGATAAGTTTGGATCAGGAAGTGGAAAAAGGCCTTTTGTGGAAGATTGCATAGGATGAGGAAAATCCTTCTATAACACTCCCTGTAAAGTCTAATAGCATTGCCAAAATATATCGGTAGTCCATCCTTAGTTTCATGGTGAGATACTCACTAGACGACATGTGCCTGAAATATTTATTCAGCTTGTACTAGATCTTGAATGGGTCTTTTGATTTGTGCTTGAACCTGTTGAGGAGTTCCTCATCCAACTTTTGGGTTCCCTTTTAGAAGTGATAGTTATTTTCTAGATTGACTACCTGGAATGACACTATGGGCTCCCCCTAGCATAGAGTATGTATATGTTTTCCAAGTCCACATGCTTGATAATCCATGCAATTTCATCTACGAAAGGAAACACTGCAACGCGGGAAGCCACCCTATGTAGCCCTAATCTATGAATGTTCTTGAATATTTGGAGTTCATCTTGGTCTTCAACTTCCACCAAGAATGTTTGTCTTTTGAACATCTAAAATACCTCACACCATTTGAGTGAGTCTCCTCCTTTCTCTAGGAATATCAATGTGTCATCGTATATTTCCCCTAGGGAATTATGCACTTCCTCCTACCTAATTCCACTTCCTCAACCCTATGTAGTAGTTTCTTTGCTTGTTGTCTTCTTTCACTGTGACATCTCTAAATGTTCGACATAAAGTCACAATTAATGCATGAAACTAGCAATAAAGGTGACGATACAATAAACAAGTAACATTGGTCCAACCTTTCTCAAATACCTAAAGAGTCACTTGTTTCAATGCTAGGAGGGAGATCATCATATTAGGATGATAGGATTATCTAACACATTGTGGATATTTAAGGGGAAAAATCCAGGCAGGTCGATGAATTTGGTATTAATTTGGTCGATGGAGGAATGGTAGTAGTCGATGGGAACTTCTCCTAGATCAAAGAAGTTAAAACGAAGCTTATCTATTTGTACTAGAGCGATTAGTGAGAAATCCACCGATAAGGTCGGAGGAGTTCATGAAAGGTCCACTGGTTATGTCGAGGCCAAAGTTATCGGGGTCCCCAATTTGTACCGAACCAAAAGATGGCAACTGCATCAGTAAGGTATGAGGATTTTATGTAAACCTAGCCAACTATACTCGTGAAGTTCTAGGAAAGGTTGTTGGTTAAACCGAAAAAAAGTTATTGGAAAGGTTGTCGGTATGGAATAGAAGAGTTCGTGGAAAGGTTGTTGATTATAATGACGTAGTTCTCGTTAGATTCACTGGTTACATCGAGAGTGTTCGAATCAAGTCTTCCGATAAACTACCAGAGGCAACCATATTAACTTTGTCGGGTAAGTACCGGGGCATGTGATAGAAACCCTATCTACTACACAAATTTCAAAATTTGTCTAAGCATTGATTTGGGAATTGGTCGAGTTAATATTTATGGAAACTCGAGACACCATATTGTTTGGAGGTAAGACTAATGTCCATATGACCGGAATCAATGATAAGAACAAGATCCTGCTTGCCTGGGGAACCGCCCATGGGAAAGGGTTGTAAGCTATGGTGAGCGAAAGTTGTTAAGCGGAATAGGAAATGTGAGACACAGTTGGGTCAAAGCGTGTCAAGTGTTAAATATATTGTACCCTCAACAGTCTGACTGTACACTGCCAGCTGTACTGGACAATTGTACTTTCTATTCTTGTCTTTGTTGAGTCTATTTAGCTCAACCTTCTTGCATTATAATCGGGTTCTGTATGTTCTATACTTCTTCTGTACTTCTTCATACATTTCAATATACTGTTCTATTCTCTTCTCTCTGCACTTCTCTTTTGCTTCACAATTTATCATGGTATCAGAGATTCAGTAGTAAGCCTCTTCACACAGTCTGGAGAGCCACACGATCCTCACAGAGAATAGCTTACAGGCATCTTGAGAGCACGCGACACAGAATTTTCACAAGGTTTGGAAAGCTATCTATAATACTCTCAAAATATCATCGTAAGAAGCTTGCAGAGGTTGCAGAGCGTACAACGCTTGAAAGATACTGGACAAAGACAACGCAGAAGAAGAAACAGTAAAGATTCTTGTAATTTTTCAAGAATCGTCGAAGATTGACGCACGAGAGCTGCAGAACAAAAGAATGTTTAAAGAACTTGAAGATTTCGCTTAAATTCATTAAAGATTCATGCAGAAGGCAGAATCGTTTAATGGAGTCTTGGAAATCGCTCAAATCTTTCAAAGATTGTAGCAGATAATGAAGAATTCATGAAATTCTTTCAAATCTTTGAAAGATTCACGAATATTTTCTTCCACAAGAGAGATTCCATCAAATTCGGCAAATATCAGATCAAACACGTAAGGAACAACCATTACGGCCATAAGATTCGTCCTGTGAACATATCCAAGGCGAGAAACCAGTTCAGAAGGGATGTAGAGAGCGTGGAAAAGGTGAAGGCATTTCAACCGTCAGATCTTGCGCGAAGGCCTGACAGCCGTTAGATCAACAAGAAGGTGCATGACGGTTAGTCGTCTAGAGCGCACCGAAGAATTTTTGACTTGTGAAGTCTCGAATTCATCTTGACCGTCCATCAAGAGACACGTGGCAAGATCCTATTCCATCGCAAAATCGGGAATCGAGAGTTGGATGAGCAAAGGATTTCTACCTTCCAAAACTCTGATACGCAAAATCCCGAGAAGACTTGTGAGCCATCCATCTCAGAGGACAGGTGACGGCAGATCCAAGCCAACAGTCCATCAGCATTTCGACATTCATGGTTTCAAGTTGTCAAAGAAAATTGTCATCATAACTCACGAAATCGCGATACGCGAAATTGCGATCAGATCTCAGTCGTCCGTTTGTCCGGACAAGTGGCGAACATCGTAGCGATCATCGGCATTTCGGAATTCAGGGTTTCACGTTGACAGAAAATTGGAGCATCGCAATTCACAATATCCCGAGGAGGAATCACGACCATCCATCTCTCCCAGACGTGTGGCGTAAATCTGAAGGCTCGGAAAAATCCCGATAAGAGAGTTCATCGACATATCATGATTCGACAAATCAGGAATCCTAAGGACAAGAAACACGAGAACTTCAAAACTCCAAATTCTGAAATCCCGAAAGGAGGTAAACTCCATCGTGGGGCCTAGCTGACGTCAACTCATCAAACAAGTCAATCGGTGCATCGACATTTCGGGGATCCTGGAGACGAGACGTCCAGGTCATATGCATTCGTGAAATTGCAAAGAGAGCTCACGACCGTCCATTTGTTGGGACGCGTGGTAGAGATTAGAGGAATCGAGAAAGTCTCGAAAGGAACGCGCCATCGGAAAATCGGAGATTGGGGATTCAAGGAGTTAGAAACACTTGACATCAGAACTCGCAAAATCTCGATTCGCTATATCCCGATAAGATCTGGACCGTCCGATCATCAGCTGATCTGGACCGTTGAAAAGTCCAAAGGTGAATTTTCCCGTTTCGATATTTTTGAAAGGTAAAAACGGGAAAAATCCCGTAGCGCTTTATCATAAGACATGTGGTCACATTGAAAGGAGACCAAGGGCCAATTCAAGCCCGATAAGCTCCCATCGGCCATCGACAAATCGACATTTATGAGATCGAAGGTAAATACAAATTTTTCCCTCTATTTTTTTCTGCAGAATTTTTCTTATATGGCGTCGTCTAGAAATCTAGGCCCAACTCAGGGTTCGATTCTTCTTGGTAAGAATTATGAATTTTGGTCTCTTCGAATGAGGTCGTTCTTGCAAGAACAAGAGTGCTGGGAACCAATGGATCTTGGATATGTGGAACTAGATCCAGCCACCCTCACTGCCATGACAAATGTGCAGAGAATTGCTCAGGCAACTCAGAGGACCAAAGAAAACAAATCAAAATTCTGGATACAAAATTCTGTAGATGATTTGATTTTTTCGAAAATCACAGGCGTTGGTACTTCCAAACAGGCCTGGGATATCCTTAAATATTCCTACCAAGGAAATGACAGGGTAAAAATAGTTAAACTGCAGACCTTGTGGACACAATTCGAGACTCTCAGGATGACAAAGTCTGAAACACTGGATCAGTTCATGACCAGAGTCATGGGAATCGTGAACCAGATCAGACTCATTGGTGAAACCATCACTGATCAACGAATTGTTTAGAAAATCCTTAGAAGTTTACCCAAGAAACTTGAAATGGTTGTAACATCCATCCTTGAATCCAAGGATCTGTCAAGATTCTCCACAGATGAACTAATTGGTTCTCCGATGACACATCAGACTAGACTGCATTTCACAGATGAGTCAATCTCCAATTCCTTCCAAACTCAATTCTCATTCAGAAGAGGGAAAGGCAGATGAAGAAGTAGAGGAAGAGGGAACAATCAAGGTAACCTTCATACCAGTGGAGGGAATAGAAAACAATATCCAAATCAGAATTTCCAAGGTCAAAGAAATCAACAACAATATCAACATCAGAATCTCCAGCCTCAAAGAGGCAGAGGGAGAAGGTCTAATGACAAAATTAGCATACAATTCTATTACTGCAAAAAGTATGGGCACTATGAATCTGAGTGTAGGAAGAAGCAAGCAGATCAACTCTCAGGAAGAGCACATGTGTCACATCACACGGGAGACACCTCAAGAGGTATGTTTCTCTCATGCCACAAAACTAAACAACAACCTAAAGATCTCTGGTTGCTGGACAGTGGATGCAACAATCACATGACAGGTAACAAATAATTACTTCCATGCATTGATTCTTCAATCTCATCTGATATTACACTTGGAAATGATCATTTAGTCCAAGTTCAAGGAAAAGGAACTGTTCCTATTCTTACTAAACAGAATGTAAAGAAAGACATATGTAATGTCTATCATGTTCTAGACTTGAAACATAACTTGTTAAGTGTAGGACAGCTCATTGAAAAAGGATATAAGGTACTTTTTGAGGGAGCATCTTGCAAAATCTATGATAGAAAACTGAGCAGAAAATTGATTTCTGAAATCTTTATGACTCCAAATAGGATGTTTCCCCTTACCCTCAGAACTTCAAATCTGAGTCAACCTTATGCACAGATTGCATCAACCCTGAATGAAACAATGGTTTGGCATACAAGATTTGGACATCTACCATTTCAGATTCTAAGTCTTCTTCAGAAAAACTCCATGGTCAAAGGTCTACCTATCTATAAAGAGAAAATTCCCCCATGTGAGTCTTGCATACTTGGAAAACATAGGATAACTAGTTACAAAATTCAAAGAATTCAAAGCAGAAGCTGAAAAACAGAGTGGTAAATTTATCAAAGTACTCAGGTCAGATGGAGGAGGAGAATACAACTCCATAGAATTTGCAAATTTCTGCAAATCTCAAGGCATCATCATGCAATCAACAACAAGGTATACTCCACAGCAGAATGGAGTGGCTGAAAAAAAAAATCATACCATCATGAATATGGAAAGAACACTTCTCAAAGAGAAATGTCTATCAAATACTTTTTGGGCTGAAACAGTAGCATGCTCAGTCTGTCTTTTGAACAGATCACCAACCACCAGTCTACAGATGAAAGTTCCCCAAGAAGCATGGAGTGGGACAAAGCTCAATGTAGCTCATCTAAGGACATTTGGATGCATAGCATATGCACACATACCTTCCAAATTAAGGAAGAAGCTTGATGACATAAGTGAAAAATGTATTTTCACTGGATACAGTGAAACATCTAAAGCTTACAGGTTTTACAATTCAATCACCAAGAAATTAATTCTCAGCAGAGATGTACAATTTTTGGAAAACCAATTCTGGAATGATTCAGAAAATCAGCAAGTGGACAGTCACAATCCATTGCTGCCAAGTTCTGAAAACATACAAAATTCAGAACAACAAGTACCTCAAACTTCTCTTCCAAGACTACAGGTACAAGGACAACCAGATAACTCACAGGATAACTCAACTTCCAGCAGAGAACCATTCTCTGAACCACAGAATTAGAGAACTCGAAGTTTGAGAGAAATCCATCAACAGTTGGATGAATTTGAGCAACATAATCTTTTTTCTTTAATGTCATGTCAACCTACATCCTTTAAGGAAGCAGCTAAGAAGCCACACTGGGTTCAAGACATGAACCAAGAAATTGACTCCATTGAGAAGAACAAGATATGGGATCTTGTTGATCTTCCAACTCACAAAAAGAGTATTGGTGTCAAGTGGGTTTACAAAACTAAACTCAATGAAAAAGGGTAGATTGAAAAACACAAGGCAAGACTTGTAGCCAAAGGATTTTCACAACAACCAGGTACTGATTATGGTAAAACTTTTGCTCCAGTAGCAAGGTTAGACATTGTCAGAACTCTATTGGCCATAGCAACACAACACAAATGGCAAGTTTACCAAATGGATGTCAAGTCAACATTTCTAAATGGATTCTTAGAAGAAGAAGTTTATGTCGATCAACCACCTGGATTTGAAGTCCAAGAGCACCCAGCCAAAGTGTATCAGTTGAAGAAAGCCTTGTATGGCTTAAAACAAGCTCCAAGAGCTTGGTACAACAGAATTGATACTTACCTGATCAAAAGTGGTTTCAACAGAAGTCAAAATGAACCAACACTTTATACCAAAACAAATCAGCACGGTAAAATACTAATTGTATGTTTATATGTTGATGACATGATTTACACAGGAAATCTAGAGCTAACAGATTTCAAACATGCCATACAATCTGAGTTTGAGATGACAGATCTTGGCATAATGAAATATTTTTTAGGCATTGAGGTTCATCAATCAGCCAAAGGCATTTTTGTCTATTAGCAAAAGTATGTAGCATACATCATCAAACGGTTTCGCATGGAAGGATGCAATCCAATAGACACCCTCATACCTTTAGGCACAAAGTTGAGCAAGAAAGATTAAGGTCCTACTGTGGATTCTACTTTATACAAAAGTTTAGTAGGCAGTTTGTTGTATCTTACAGCAACTAGGCCTGACATCATGTATGCATCTAGCTTTGTTTCTAGATTCATGGAATCACCCAAAGATTCACACTGGAAAATGGCAAAACGAATTTTGAGATATGTAGCAGGAACACTACATTTTGGTTTATGGTACACTGACTCTGATAGTAATCAACTTTTTGGTTACATAGATAGTGACTTTGCAGGCAACCTAGATGACAGGAAAAGCACATCAGGATATGTTTTTCAACTGGGCACGAACCTGATTTCATGGGCATCGAAGAAGTAGCCAATTGTATCCATATCTTCTGCAGAGGCAGAGTATGTAGCTGCTACCTCAGCTTCATGTCAAGTTGTGTGGCTGAGAAGATTATTGAAATACATGTCACAAACAGAAAAGGATCCAACTCCTATTTTCTATGACAATACATCAACAATTGCATTATCCAAGAACCATGTGTTTCACAAGAAATGTAAACACATTGACACTCGGTTTCATTTCATACGCGAGCTAGTCAATAATGGGGATATTGCACTCCAATTTTGTGGTTCTCGAGATCATCTTGCTGATATCTTCACCAAGCCACTAGGAAAGTCAGTTTTTGATTTTCAGAGACAACACTTAGGCATAGTCAGTGCTGATGATTGTAACTGTTGAGTCTAAGAGGGAGTGTTAAATATATTGTACCCTCAACAGTCTGACTGTACACTGCCATCTGTACTGGACAATTGTACTTTCTATTCTTGTCTTTGTTGAGTCTATTTAGCTCAACCTTCTTGCATTATAATCGGGTTCTGTATGTTTTGTACTTCTTCATACATTTCAATATAATGTTCTATTCTCTTCTCTCTGCACTTCTCTTTTGCTTCACAATTTATCATCAAGGATAGGTTTTAGTCTTAGTCATAGGTCGTATATGTAAAGCGCAAAGGGGATAAATTCATCAATGGCTAAGTCTGTGGATATGAAGGATCAAATCAATATCGTATGGATAGCACCGAGAATAAATAACCCACAAAACACAAATTTAAGGGTTTGCTTTATAGGATGAAGGGTCTTGGATATGAAGGACAAAACCTAGCCCTAATTATTTAAAGAATAAAAATACAAATACAAGGTATGGTTTTATGGCTTACCTGGACAGAGACTACACATGAACAACTACTGATGGATTTGAAGCATGAATACTCTTCACAGAAGATATAATTTGTCAACAAGTCATTTCGATCTCCTCATAAAAAAGAAACAATAATCAAAAAGGAATGGAGAAGCACTCTTTTATTGTTATGGCATGCAAATCGATGCAATCGAAGGAGATGAGAGAAACTCTCCTGGGTCAAAACTGGATTTGTCAACAAAGATGATTGGAAGTGTTCATAACACATCAGTCGAGTTAGTGGAAACTCCTTTGGGTACACCGAAGGGTATAACAGGAAGTCCATCGATTGTTTGGTATGTTCATTATTGGGAAATGTGAAAAGTTCGTCGACCTATCACATGCATGTTGGAGAAGTATTGAGAAGGTGCACTGGTCCAAAGCTTAATTCATCATAGACGTTTTGGGAAAATATTTCGGTTCAACTGGAAGAGTTCATGGCAACTCTACTAGTTGAATTAGAGAATTTAGTATTAACTTTATCGGTTATCAATTATGCATGTCGGTAGGCTTTGGGAAAAGTTCTGAGATGTACTAGAGAGCTTTATCCGAACTCCTCTTATGTGTATCGGAGGAGTAAGTGGAACTTATCCAATAGCCAAAAAGGAGTCTTTGAAAACATTCAAAATGCCAAAACCAAAAATAACCAAACCAAGCTTGAAAAATAAAGAAAACTGACCAGAGAGGGTTTAACAACCGAAAACCATGGTGGGTTCCATTTTCTTGTACATAAGTATTTACAAGTAAATATTAAAGAAAAGTGGAAGGTGTTGATGGGGCACAACAGGTTAACATAACAACTTTCACTAATTGAAGAATAGAAGGGGTTAAAATGGAAATAAAATATTGGTTTCCAAAGATCATAGAAGTATTCCCCAAATTGTGACAAGAAAGAACAAGATACCAACCTCAAGAAGAAAGAACAATATACTTAAGATACCAACCTTGAGAAGAAAGAACAATATACTTCCTTGATTCTAATTTGGGATATAAAATCAATAAAGGCATCTATGTACTTCTATTTCATCTAAACATGGCTCATGTATGGATTAATCAATTATTAGTACAAATTCCCACCTCGTTTGTAGAAATATGGTATAGATCCTTGTATTCATATTTATTATTCAATAAAATATATTAATCTATACAAACTCATTGTACAAAATACAATCTTTTATTGTATTCATATATATCATTCAATAAAATGTACCTCTTCCTCCTATTCCTCTCTTGGACCACGTCCTCATACCCACCTTCATGTATCTCACCTAAATCCTCCTCTTCTCACCATCCCCCTTTGAAACCCACACCCATCTACCTTCCCTCTCCACTCACCTACTCTCCCAACCCCTTCATCCCATGCACCCTCTCTACCTCTATTCTACATCCTCCCCTAGCCCACCACATCCTCCCTTCCCCTCCGCCCAACACTCACCTCCTCTCCTCCTCTCCATCTCCCACAATCACCTCCTCTCCTCCTCTCCATCTCCCCTTTCATACTGCCTCACCCTTCCCCTTTCCTTCTTCCTCCTATAATCCATGCCCACCATTCCCACTCCCCAACCTCTCTACCCTTCACCTATTCTCACCTCGCCCCCTTTTTCCCTCTCACCCCACCCTCTCATGCCCACCTCTCCTAGTCTCACTTATCTACCTCTCTTCTCGCCCACAAATTAACTAGTGAGGGCATTCTTTTCCTCTAACTATAAATATAGGTACCACTATCACTTGGAATTCATAACCTACCTACTAATGGCATTCTCGATCCTCTTCATCTGGGTATTTCCCCTCACCACTCTTGCTTGTATTCTTTATTTTTCCCTTCGGACCATCAATCATAGACTCTCTGAGAGAGGATACTAGAACAAATTTCACAAGTTGAAGAACAAAGATGGATAAAATTGAGATCCAAGATTGGCTTCCAAAGATCACAGAAATATTCCCAAAACCATGAGAAGAAATAACAAGATACCGACCCCAAGAAGAAAGAAAAATATACTTCCTTGACTCTAATTTAGAACATAAAATAAATAAAGGAATCAATTCACCTGTATTCCATATAAATAAATCTCATATGCATGGCTTAATCAATGATTAGTATAGTTTCCTACCTCATGTTTACAAACAATGGTATCGATAATTGTATTCATATATATCATTCAATAAAATATATTAATATGTACAAATAAATACTACAAAATGCAATCTGTCATTCAATAAAATATATTAACCTATACATCACTTTCCTTTACCTCTCTTTCACTATACTCTCATACCCACCTCACCTTGTCTCACCTATCTCCACCTCTTCTTTCCCCTCCCCTTTTTCCACACATATCCATTCACCTTCCCTCTCCCCTTACCTTCTCTCCCATTCCCTTCATCCCCTCCACCCCCCCTCTCTCTCCCCCATATCGACTCCTCAACTCCTCAATAAGAACATGCATTCATTCCTAAGAGCACATGTGCATTATTAAGCATGTGTGTGTGTTTCGTGAGGAGCCAACCCATTATTATATTTTTTCTCAATTATGATCTTTCTTCTTGAGGTCCATGCTCAGTTATGAGATTTTTCAACCCATTATGATATTGTTTATAAATTATTAAATAATTTATGTTTCATAATTATGAAATTGTGTTTCTAAATTATGTAATTTCACCCTAAGAACATCTAATAACATCCTTGCAAGTCCTATGGTGGTAAATACAAGTATAATAGGATCCATTTGGGAAATCAACTCACTTCACATCTATAACCTTACTCCTACTAATACTTCATTAAATATTAAATTAATATTTGGAAGTAGGTAAAAACGTAAGTTGCATTATTTAAAACCAAGCGATTGTTTGTGAGCCAAAGTGTGTTGGTGACTAGGACTTGTCATAGGGTTGAAATCTCACCCTATCCTCTCCCTTAAAGTTGAATGGTAATGAAAAAATGTATGAGGGGGTTTCTCTACCACAACTATAACTTCTAATGTCAGATCATGGAGTAAAATTAGCTTCTCCATAATGGTCCCTCATCATATTTTCATTAATTGACTTTGAAATGAAATATCTTCATAGTAATTATTCTTCCATCATGCAAACATTAACTACCTTCATAAGTATCATCAATGCCTTACATTACTATGTTGTGAGTGTGAAAACTAATGGCCTTGATCAACATCATTAATACCTTCCTTTACTATTTGTGTTGTGCATGATGCATGAACCGTGAATAAGTCTCATAGGGGTCAAGCTCAACCATTTCATTTTCTTATGTTTCGGAATTTCATGGTAATTTTGTGTGATTGTAATAATTAGAGGTTATTCCCACCTAATTATAATATCGAGTTTAGGGATATGATACTATAGGGATGTATTGGAAGTACATCATCATGGTACATTATTATTTTTTTCTTCTATGGTGATGTTTGAGAGGTAAATAAATGATATCCATATATGTGAGAAGCATTAGGAGAATTTTGAGGTAAAATTGGCTCAAATAAAATGTACTATCAAAATCAAATTTAAAAGAACCAATAGGATTCAACATGATGATGTCAACCATAAGGGTAAATATTTTTGGAGGGAAAGGAAGAAAACTACTTTCTTTAATCATACTTTTCACTTATCTCCTTATAGGTTTACTCAAATTTCAAGTGTAGGAACTTGTTGGATTGTAGCATTACCTAGCTTAAATAAGGAACATTACTACACGAAATACGCATAAAAATCGAAAATTTTCTGCTAATTCATTTTCTTGTAGCTTACCAGCCACAATTTATACACATAATTAATTGTATTATGGTACCCATAATTAAATGCATATAAAACATCCTAAATGAACATGAATGCAATTAACAAGTCATTTACAATAACACATAAAACCATTCTCATTCACAGAGTAAAATGCATGGCCAGAAGACTCATAAGAAAACTCAAATAATAGATAAACACTTATCTGTTAAAATAAAGTTTGTGCAACTAATTGTTTGGGAAGGATGGTCCACCCAACCATATAATTGTTGTTCCAAATCTCAGAAACAAGACACCTAATATGGGGATAGGAATACAAAAAATTAAGGTTGTCTCTCATAGTCCACTCATAGCTTAATAATCCACAACCCACTAGTATTCTCCTACGACTATCCCAAATTTCCTCTAGCTCTATTCCTATCGACCTGTCCAACCCAAGGAATATACCCCTTCACTGCTCTCAGTTGATCAAGAGTATTATTCATTTATCAAGGCCTATCTATCAAAATAAACCAATAATCTCTATGTTAGGAATTCAACGAAACTCACTCCCAAGAAAAAATACCACGAAAAAAATAGAAAACACTTGTTGTTACAATGAAACTAACACAAGAGTTTAGTCTTCATTCCTGACAACCTATTCCTTCATTTTTCAACTCCAAAATTCTCCAACATACCCCATGATTCACCCAACCTTCCTTCTCTATCAATGGTTCTCCTTTTCGTGGTATTTGCTTATTTTTCATGCCAACACTGAATGTCAAAAACTACCTATTCTTCCCATACAAATTTCCTCTATTTTCCCAAGATAATTAACTTCTCACTCTTCCCAACATTCATTGTACTTCATGCACATGCTCTCTAATAACTATGGTCTGTGACTCTCACACCCACCTTGTGATAGGTATTCAATGATTAGGTTCTCATACACTCAAACAGAAAATAGATGGTTGAACCAAAAGATAATAGAATTCAGAAATATGGATTTGGCTTTATATCGATAAACCATTTCCCCATTAGGCCCTTCTTATAAACTACATAGGAATTCCCCTCTCTCTTGTGGATTAATCAACCCCCATCTCTATCAATATTCACTACATATGGTATCACATTTTTTTTTATTTCAAAACATAAAATAATTTTTCCATATTACATCGTCTGGCCATAGCCAGACTCATATCTACATTATGAATTAATTAAAATAGGGATTATAATGAGGATTTTTCAATCCCCCTCCCATACAATTGGACACCATCCTTGGTGCACAACACCATGCCAAAAAACATATACAAATTTACATAATAATATTAAGAAAATAAAATTCTGAAATTTGTTCACTTCCCAAGAACGGTTCCAACCATAATCTCTCATTCTTCTCAAACTTTTGACCCAATAAATGTGACCCCTTCAATTCTCTCAATCAATAGGGATACACCATTATTTTATTAGGTCTACTAGCACATGCAACTGAGAATTTTGATATGTGGTTCAATAAATTTAACTACCCAAAAATGGAGTCTTGCATTTTCAGCTTCTATTTTCTTCAAAATTGACAAAAAATTGTAGGTATTCCTATTGCATAGTTTCTTCTTTCTCCCATGTTTCATCTTCAGGATTGTATTAGGTCAAATGAACCTTTACAATCCCTATGGAGTTTTTCTTGAGCACTTTGAATTTTCGGTACAAGATGCATACTAGATCCACCTAAAAATCTCTTTTGTTTTCCACCTGTATCAGAGTCCAATCAATTATATGGATAGGGTAAGGTAGATATTTATTTAATAATGATACATGAAAAATGTTATGCACTCTCATGGATTCATACAATGTTAGCATGTATGCAATTCACCCTGTTTTCTCTAAGAATTCAAAAGGCCCACAATATCCTGCTACCAACTTCGGGAAACAACCAACCTTATTAAAATTCTTTTCACTTTCACTTTTATGAAAACATCTTCTCCAACTTTAAAATCTCTAAAAACTTTGTTCTTTAATGCATAAATTTTTTGTCTGTCCTGAGTAGCCTTTAAATTCTTCGGATCTTTTCCATCTTCTCTTCCATTTCCCTTCACAAATATGGCCCAATGATAGCTCTATATATTGGGCTATACCGACTCACTTGTGTGTTACATTTTCTTCCATACAATGCTTCAAACGAGCTCATTTTTAATGTGGATTCCCATTTTTGTAAGAAAAATATACTAAGTGAATGTATTCTTCCCACTTTGATGGCAAATCCATCACGTACATTCTGATATTGTCTTCAATTATTCTGTTAGTATTCTATGCTATGGAATATGACTCTGGGTGATACGTTTTACTAAGGTTTAAATATCTCCCAAAGCCTTTGAATAACCCTTTCCAAAAATTTGATGTAAATATTGTATCTTTGTCTGAAACAATTTCTTTAGGAACTCCATGAAGCCTAGAAACTTCCTTCATGTAAATATATACAATATTTGCTACCTTGTGTGTTTCATTTACATGAATAAAATGAACTACCTTAGTAAATGTTTCCACCACCACCATGATGGAATCATGTTGCTTCACTGTTCTAGGCATATTTGTAATGAAATTGATTGTAACCACTTCCCATTTCCACTCAATAATGGGCAATAGTTGTAGCAGCCCCGCTGGATGTGTATTCTATGTCTTTAATTTTTGGCACTCTATACACTTGGATATGTAATTATCCACTTATTTCTTCATTCTTGGCCAAAAGTATTGGATTCTTATAGTTGCAATTGTCTTTTGATATCCTGGGTGCCCAACATTTGGCACATTGTGCATTTCCATCAACACTATATTTTGTATATCTCTTGAATTTGACACATGTATTTTTCCTTTGTACATGAGTATTCAATAATCTTTCAACTTATAATAATTAAATTTATATTGTAAATTTCCTTAATGTAATGTTTCTTTTATTTATAAATATAGTAATTTGAATTTTTTGCCTCTAAAATTTTGTCTTTTAAATATGTGCTAAACTTGGTTATGGATAAAATACTTTTTCATGATCTATTATGATGATAGCATCAACCACTTGATTTTCTCGACCTTTGATATGATTAATTTCAAAGTCATATTCACTTAGAAATTCCATCCACATTGTTTGTCTAACATTTAATGTTGGTTTAAAAAGAAATACTTCACACCAAAATGATTTTTTCTTAACTCAAATCTTCAACCCATAAGGTAATGTCTATAGTTTTTTATTCCATGTACAATGGATACTAATTCGAATTCATGTGTAGTGTTGGTTTTTCTCTCTTATTGGGCTAAACCAGGTTCAGATCTCAACAGGCTTCCAACAAAACCCTCAAAAACTATCTGCACTCCTAGTAAACCATAACGAAGCACTACACATAGGGTGCACCATGCAGTCTCACCCAAGATAGATTTTATGGGAGATTGTAAGGTTTTCAGAGTAGGAATGAGTGGGGATCTAGGATTGTGTTCTTTCTTTCTTATGAATTATCCTTGTTAGTTATTCAAGTACTTCTATGATTTGTTCATATTTTAAACCTATGCATGCATACTGATATTTCTAGTTTAACATTTCATTCATAAGACATTTATCTAAAAAATGTAAGAATTCATCAACAATCACACATAAGACAAAGTTTATAATGGTTCACCCCCTCCTGGGGCTACATCCATAAATATTTGGCTTGTCTTCTTTTTTATTTAATATGTTGCAAAATCTTGCATTATGCGCATTACATATTCGGTAATACAATCAAGGTGAGGGACATAACCCTATGTGAATAATACTATATCACACAAGGCTCCTCAGCTTGTGACCTAATCCTCAAAGAATACCTTATTTGACTCTTCTACAAGAGTTATTAGAATAAAAAATCCACAAAATCACAATAATTAGTCATATTTTCCTCTCCTCCCATCAACTGTTCACGTCCTAAACCTCCTAGGTCCTTATTTATACTACTCTATGGATTATGGCCATTAAAATCTTGTTCAAAAAACCTAACCCTGTCATGGTTAGGATTTTCTGCCTATGCGCCATGTTGTTTTTCCTCTTGCATGTTGATTTTCCTTCTTTTTTTGCATGCTTCTTTCTTGCCACTTGTTGCTTGCACTCCAAAATTAGCTCATTTGTTTTCGAAGTTGGGTCTTTCTCCAAAATACATCCTTCTCCAAAAACAGGCCTATGCCCAACATAGAATTCCTTCTCAAAATACGCCTGCACCCAACTTGTAGCATAGTTAATTTCATCTTATTTTAGTTTTCTAGAGTCATAACACACCACGTGATGTTTTTAACTAAGAACTCCATCGAGCCCTTCCTTTCACACATCGATGCACAATAAAAAATCTTCATATGGTATGAAATATTTAATATTGTTGTACTTGTCAAAATATCTTTCAATTGCTAAAAACTTTCTTGACATTTGGGAGTCCATTTACATTTCACTCCCTTCTTTTGCAAAAAAGTGATTGGGCTTGCAATATTTGAAAAATCTTTTATGAATCTTCGGTAATAAACAACAAGACCCCTAAAATTTATAACCTCTATAACGTTTTTCTGTGTTGGCCATCCCTTAATGGCCTATATTTTCTTGGGATCAACTTCGATCCCATTTGATAAAATAATTTTCCCCAAGTAGTGAATCTTCTTTTGATAAAAGATAAAATTACTTAGTTTTGCATATAGTTTATGCTCTCTCAAAACTTACAGCTCCATTCTAAAATGTTGCTCATGTTCTTCTTTTGTCCTTCATCAAATGATAATATCATCTAAGAAAACAATAAAAAACTTTTCCATATACTCCCTAAAAACTCCATTCATCAGACACATGAAAATTGTTGGGGCATTTGATAGCCCAAACAACATTATTTTAAATTCACAATGTCCACATCGTTTCCAAAATGTTGTCTCATTGATGTACTATTTTTTTATCCTCACTTGATGATTACCCAATCTCAAGTCGATCTTGTAAAATATTCTTCGACCTTTTAGTTGATAAAATAAATCATCTATCCTTGGAAAACAATATTTTTTTCTTTATGCTGATCTTTTTCACTTTTCTAAAATCAATACATAGCCTTGAGTTTCCATCCTTATTCTTCAAAAGAAAAACTGGGGCTCTTCAAGATGCATCTACAAATTTTTCAATTCTGGTGTGCCCATTCTATAAGGTGTCTTGGACACTCGGGAAACTCCTTCCACCAAATCAATAGAGAAATAGATATTTCTCTTTGGATGAAACCCTCATATTTCTCCAAAAACATATTCAAAGTCCCTCAAGACCAGATGGTATTCAATATGTTTCAGTTTATCTCTAGCTATCTCTTCCATATGGGTTGCCAAAAATTGAAATCCTTTTCTAAAATTATTTTTGAGGTGCATGGATGAAATTTCTCTAATTTATACAAATATCGAAATGCCTTGAATATTTCCTTGTTTCCCATCCTCATCAAGGAAATTTATGGTATTGTTGTAATAGTCTAGGATAGCATGGTGTTTTTCCAACCAATCCATGCCAATTAGAAATCCATATTAACCCAATGGTGTGATGTTCACATCCACCTTTGTGCTGAGTCCATTCATGTCTATTGGACAATCTTTAACCAACTCATTTATCTTTCTCTTAGTTGTGGTGGCTAATGGAAATAACCAATATTACTTATGCTTACTCCTTTCGAAGTGAAAAATTTCAATAATGTTAGAGTTTATGTAACTATATTTAGCTCCAGAATCAATTAAAATTGTTATGGGATGGATATCAATCCTACCTTCCACTTCAATAATGGGGGATTGGTACTCTGTGTTTTTTTTCCTTTCTTAAGTTGATACCACCACCTATATTCCTTTCCTTAAAAGTGGTAGGTTGCAATTATTGTCTCTACCTTGGATGGATAATGATGTAGCTATAAATATTTCTTCATTTCCAACAGCCAGGCCTCAACCTCTTTTCCCTTCATATGCTCAACATCGAAATTAGGTAGCTTGATTTTCTTGATTTCACCTTGCAATATGTCTCCCTCGTGCCTTGTCCTCTATCTCCTCATAGGGGAAGCACTTGGGCTGCTTCTTGGCCCTGAACTTTCATGAGATATCCTAGTGGATTGCTATAGGGAATGATGATTCCTATTCATGCTCCTTGATTTCCTATAATTCTCATTCTCATGCCTTATTTTATGGGATCTGGATGCTGTCACATGTCTAGCACTATCTTCTTACTTCATTTCAGAGTATTTATTGGATTACCTTTGCAACATGTTCAAGCTCTGAAGTATGTCTTTCTGAGCCTTCATAATATTCTCATTATCATCCCTATAACTCTACACTTCTATATGAAGGATTCTTATAGTGATAGGTTCCTTCCTATCTCTTTTTCAATTAGACTATGTCTCAACATTTCCCATGCTAACATGTAATCATCTGAATTCATCTTCATGGATATAAGACCCTTGGGCATATTCCATGGTTGTGGTTCTCATACAAGAACCATAATTCCTCTATGTACCACTAATTACGCAAGAAAATGTGCATGCAAATAATTTTTTTGTTATTAAAAAAACTATACACAGTTCTAGAAAAGAATGCATACATGTTTCTTCCCTTTAATTCCACGAGTGATCTTCTTCTGGGTTCATTATAAACCTTGCCACCGAGATCAATTTTCTATGTTGATAGATGGATTATCTCATACAAGATATTTCCAATGACTTCTTTCTTTCTAAATTATGATCCCTAAGAAAAAAATTATAGTCATCTTAATACTGCTAATTTAACCCTTTTTGTGCACTTTTCTTCTAGGTGCAAATTATCCTAGACACCAACTTTTATCATTTGTAGTAGTAAATCTGTTAAGAACTAGGGAAAATCTTGTATGAGACATACATAGTATGGATGATATGGAATTCATAAAAACTCTTATATTATCAATATGATGATCCAATAAAAGACTGTTGAAATATAAAATGACATATTTGTCCTTTTTCACCCGTTTTCCCAAACTTCAAATTTTTAGCCAAACTAGTTATATCCCAAACTATGGACTTATGGAAAGCTTTCACTAAACCAAAATTGTTTGGATTGACGAGTACATAAAATTTTGATTAAATAAATTTTTCCAGTGTTTCCATCTGGGGACCCTTCCCCCCTCTGAAATTCCCAAAAATCCCCAAAAAGTGTCCCAAAATAGTGGATTTTTCCCTATTTCAACATCTCCATTCCAAACCCCTTAGTATTTATTAAATTCCTTCATGGGTTATTTTTGTGTCTTCTTTCTAGAATCTCTTCAATAATTTTAGCATAATCCATATCTTTGTCAATGATATGGACTCACATCTTTAAAACCCATTATTTTCCAATTTCTAACAAATCCAAGAGGAAATGAGGAATGGACCTCTCTGGAAATTTTGTATATCTCCTCACCGTAGATAAAATATATAAGTTTCATATCAATCCTACTTAATCTACTCCATTTGTGGACAAAATAAGATTTTGACTCCAGACATGGGGTTTTTTTAGACTATGGGACAAATTTATCTACGTGGCATATTTGTTGTCATGGTTGTTGATATGGCATTTTTGGGTATACATGGGACTCTGAGGTGATGCCATGTCATCCCCTTATACATGGGACTCTGAGGTGATGCCATGTCATCCCCTTGGCTTCTGTGTCCTTCCCCGTCAATCTTTACCTCCCTCATCTTCTTCGTTTTACCTATATTTTATAAATTAAATTATATTTTGGGCCCCACTGTACCTGGATGCCCGTCTGAGACCTTTTTTACCATAGATGAGATAAGGGTCTGAGCTATTTTTTCATACTTCGATGTGGATCCCATTCATTATCTATAGGGATGGGTGGGTCCCATTCTGCACCCTTTTCCTTCTGTGCACACAACATGCATACCCACAGATCCAATGACCAAGATCAATGCATGATCAATGAGTCTCGACAATTTTGCATCGTCAACTTGAATGAGGGTTAACAACCCTCTATGATGCAATGGTGGTTTCTTCCCACGCATAGTGACATTTTTCCATTGGGCTGATTTCGCCAAATTTCTTGGAAAATCTCCTCAAGTTGTCATGTGATACTGCTTATGGTATCGCTCAATACCATCCTTCATATGTGGTACCCTCGTTAGCCCTGGGCCCACCATCGTGCACTACTGACTCTACCATCATGGCCTACAAACCCACCATTGTGTACCTTCCATCTCCCAAATCTAAGAGTGGAGATGATTTGAATATTGAAAACTATGGTTCGTTTCTCATGGTGTCAAGAGGCTAACAACACCTCATGATATTATTCTGGTTTTTCCCAATGATACATGGTAGCCTCTTATTCATTTCTCATTGCCAAGAGATTCCTCGAAAACCACTTATGGTTTTAATAAACCCACTCGTAGCTATACCACCATGGATTGACACCTTGCCAAAAAACCTACCATTGTGCCTTGGACTACCATCATGGTAGTCCACATCACCACCACATCATAGTAACATGGCATCCATGTCATTGCTCATGTCATGTACAGAAAGATACTTAAATTTTACCAAATTTTGAATTTTTCCATAATTGCATAATTTTGATTTTTTCCATAATTGCATAATTTTGAATTTTTCCATAATTGCATAATTTTCAATTTTCACATAGGCCACCATGGAATCTATGAAATTAAGCTTTCTATGGACAATTTCCTCCCTGTGCATGGCAATTCAATTATTTCACCATAAATTCAACTGTTCTATGTCATTTCCTCAACAAATTCCATTTAAGAAATTGGGAACTTTTCCCAATTTCACCCCATTTCATTCGAGCTTCTCTATATTTTTAGACCAATTACAGGCCCAAAAACACTCATTCATAGGTTAAAATTGGGTATTTTAACCCGCTAAGCTCAATTTACTCGTGAATTCCTCCTGAATATTTCCCCAATTTCACTCGAGTAATATGACAAATAAAATTGCAAGCATTACATGAGATTTATTTCTGCAATTTCAATTTCTACATGTTGATTTTGACCCATGAAAGATCAGTGTTTGAACCCAAAGCCTCGATCACATTCTATAATTTTCCCCATCTTAACTAAGGAACATTACTATGTGAAATACACATAAAAATTGAAAATTTTCTGCTAATTCATTTTTCGGAGTTTTAATTTTGCAATTTCAGTTTCTACATGCTAATTGTAGACCATGCAGGCTCAGTGTTTGAAACCAAATATCTAATGCCATTCTACAATGTTTCTTAGCTTAACTAGAAGGAATATTACTACGTGGAATACACATAAAAATTGAAAATTTTCTGCTAATTCATTTTCCTGAGCTTTAATTATGCAATTTCAGTTTCTGCATGCTGAGTCAGGCCCAGGTAGGCTCATCATTTGAACCCAAAGCTATGATGAAATTCTATAATGTTCCTGATCTTAACTAAGGGACATTACTACATGGGATACACATAAAATAAAATCTCTGCTAATTAAGTTTCCTGTATCTTATCAACCACAATTTATACACATAATTAATTGGATTATGATCCCCATAGTTAAATGAATATACAACATCATAAATGAACATGAATGAAGTCAATAACTCATTTAAAATATCACATAAACTGGAAATACATGAGAAAAATTGTTTCCTACCCAAAGTGAGATAAACTAGAAATATCTAAAAAAATGTGTTTCTTTTCAAGAAACACTTTTTTCATGTATTTTCAGTTTATCTTATTATGGGTCTATCAAACATATGTAGGTTGGGTACTAGTTGGATGTGTAATTTAATTATGCATCCAACAAGTTTCTACATGATCTGCCCAAGAAGGTGATCTACAGGAGAAGGTGACCACACAAGCCATAGCCCGACTTCTGACCAAAAACTCCTCAAGGGCGCAAATCTTAATAGGGGTGCACCATTGGTTTGGGTGACCAAGCAATGGTGATCCAAACCGGGATTATCTTAGAGTGACCAAGAGGCTTTGGATATTTCATAGTGAGCTCTGAGGATCAGTGAGAGAAGCATAGTGCAACCATGGAAGAGGATGCACTCACTTCATTACATCAAAGGAGAAACCAGTAAGGGCGCAAACCCCAGTTGGAGTGCCCTCCCTTTTGCCTCACAAAACTTGAAGGAAATGATTTGCTCCCTGAGAGAGTTTATATATAATGGGATAAGCTTTCTCTAAGAGGTGGAATCATGGAAAATAGAGTCACCATGAGGTATTCATGAAGAAAGGTGCACTGGTTATTCTTCAAAAAACCTAAAAATGAAATTGTCGTGAATGTAAAATGAAAACTCAGAAAATAAAACAAACGAGACACACAGCTTCAAAAAAAATGTAAGAATTCTTTATTTGAGTCTCGGTTCACCTTATATACCGAGGGAACCATTTATTTTACATATATTTAATTCATCATCAAAAGGTGAAGATGTGTTGCGCCTAGGTAACTGACTTGTGCGCCCCAGGTGGGTGTTCCCCTAGGTGGCCTCCTTGGCCCAATTCCTCCTTGTTTAGATCTGGAAGCGTCGTGGCTTCCATGAGAAGATGAGGAAACTTGTTGTGCAATACATCAGTTGTGATCCACTTTCCCTAAGCTGGAGTTTGGCCTTGGCGGTCTACGAGATATGAAGTGTAAGTATGGTGACTTGTAAAGTGACTATGAGTGTCCAGTATAGTGTCTTTGGCCAATGGGAGTTGTAAATTGTGAATGTTGTCCACTAAGTGAGTGATGGTGACTGGTTCTTCCAAGAGGGAAGACTCAAGCAACTTTAAGTGATTTACATTAATGACATTGAGGATTCACAGTTGTGGTGGAAAATCCAGCCTATACGCATTTTCTCCAATCTTGTCGAGTATTGTATACAGACCATATCTTATCGGGAGAAGCTTGTGATGGTGGCCTTTGAAGAACTTCTTATCCAAGTATAACCAGAATTGATCCCCTAATTGAAAGGACATGAAGGTTATTTGTTTTTCATGGCACTGCTTGGCATGATCTTGGGCTTCTTTGAGGATTTTTGTTACGACACTATGTCATTGTGCAATTTGTTGGAGAAATTGTTGAGTTGAAAGTTGTTCCTACTATTGATGGAAGGTACCTTGAGAGCCCAAGTGAGTGGGAGCTCAGTTGGAGATGCAGGTTGGAAGCCCAAGAAGACTTCAAAAGGTGAAAATCCTATAGAAGAATGTGTTGCCTTGTTGTTGCTATGTTGTAGAATGTGCAATTAATTGTCCCATTGTTTGTTGTGCCCAAAGTGAGTTTGGAGAGAATGAACCAAGACTCTATTGACAAACTTAGTTTGGTCATTCGTTTGAGGATGGAATGTAATAGAAAATTTGAGATGGAACCCCAATACAGCCCATATGGTCTTCCAAAATGTCCTGAGGAAGCAAGAATATGTGTTTGAGATGATAGTGTTTGGGAGGCCAAAATGGGGCTTGACATGTCAGAAGTATAGTTCCGTTGTTTGCAATGATGTAGTATTCTTTGTGCATGGGATGAAAAGTGCCATTTTGTTGAAGCGGAATACCACTACCTAGATTTCATCATGTTACTTTTGGGTTGTTGGAATTCCATTGAGATTGACTACCAAGGTCGAGAAGGAAGTGGAAGTGGTTGATACAACCCATGCTTCATCTTGGATGGCTTGGATTGTGAGCATAATGCACAAGCTCTGATAAAATTATGAACTTGAGGTTGCTTGTAAGGCCAATGAAAATGGCATTCCAGATGTTGGATGGTCTTTATGGTCCCGCTGAAGCATGCGCCTCCTTGATGAGAAAGAGGTGGTCTTCTGAGTGCGGAACACATAGAAAATTCAACTTATATAGCCACCAATCCCGAATAGTGTATTCTAGGAAGGGGGTCTGATTGATCACTGTGGGACTTTGCAAAGCTTCCCAAATCTCTCGAAAGTCAGGTTCAATATCATATTGATCTTTCCATGTGTCATAAGTAGCACAACGCACTTCTAGAATGGAATGAAATAGAGTGGGAGGTAGAGTTATCAAATCAGCCATATTATTAGAAGTGCCTTTCTTATATCTGATGAATAAGTGAAATTGTTGAATGTAGGATACCCATTTAAGGTGCCTTTGTTCCTAAATATTCGATTGATATTTTATGAAAATCAAAGGGTGGTGGTCTGTATGCAGAATGAATTCTTTACCCAACAAATAATGCCTCCATTGTTTGAGCGCTTGAACTAGACTATAAAATTCCTCGTCATAGGTACTATAATTTTTCTTTGCCTCAAACAAGGTTTCAAAGTGGTAAGTAATGGGGTGTCCTGCATGTTTAAGTATGGCACCAATAACTTATTGTGAGGCATTAGAATCAATCTCAAAGGGTTGGGAGAGGTCTGACAGATGTAAAATAAGGGATGAGCAAAGGGCATGTTTGAGCTGAGAAAAGTGACTAGTTTCTTCTTTAGTCCAGATGAATGTAGAAGAAGTATTTGAGAGCTGATGGAAAGGTCGAGTAATATGTGAAAAAGAGGGAATGAACTTACGATAGAAATTGATGCCACCTAGAAATCTTTTCAACTCCTTAGGTGAAGAAGGTAGAGGCCATTTATTCAATGCTTGGATGTGGGCTAGATTTAGTTGAATACCCTCTAAGATGACCACAAAGCCAAGATAGGGAACTGAAGTATGAATAAAATATGACTTCTTCGCTTTGACTTGCAACCTGTGTTCTTGGAGAATTTGGAGAACTTCTCGGACATGTTGCATGTCAGTGTCCCATGTTCGACTAAATATGAGAATGTCATCTAAGTAGATGACCACAAATCGACCCAAATGTGCTCTAAATATGCCATTGATGAGCCTCATGAAAGTGGTTGGGGCATTGGTGAGGCTGAAAGGCATGACTTTCCACTCAAAAAGACCAAGTTTAGTCTTGAACATTGTTTTCCAAACATCATTTGGATTCATTCGAACTTGATGGTAGCTGGATGTCAAATCCAATTTAGTAAATCACTTATCTCCTTGGAGGGTGTTGAGTAGTTCCTCAATCCGGGGCAAGGGGTAACGAATTTTTATTATGGCTTTGTTCAAGGCTCGGTAATCAGTGACAAGGCACACTTATGAGGTATCTCTTTTAGGGATGACAAATGCGGTAGAAGCACAGGGAGAATATGAAAGTTGGATGTGGCCAGAGTTTATGAGGTCGGTCAATTGTCTTTCCATTTCATTTGTTTTTGTTGGGGCCAACCGGTAAGTAGGGGCATTAGGTAAAGAAGATCCAGCAATGAGATGAATGGAATGGTCAATGTGTCGGGAGGGGGGGACTCCCTTCGGAGGTTGAAATACCTTTGCAAACTCATGGAGGAGGGGAGTCATTGTTTCAATAACATGGTGCATGGTATTGTTTGGTGTTATTGGGTGCACAAAATAGAGAGAGACACATTGGTTTAAGTGTACATGCAGGATTTTTTCTTTGGTACAAGGGGGTTTGGGTTTTGTTGTAGTTAAGAAATAAGTGTGCCCTTCTTTGGTAATTTTGTATTGGTGGGATTTGGCTAGATAGATAGCATTTATTTGGATTTGGTATGGGATATTGAGCAGCAAATCTGCACAATCCAAGGGGGAGACATCACAGAGGACAATATATTTGAATTGGCCTATGGTGAAAGTGACTAGACAATTCTTAGAAACTAAGAGGTGAGGGCCATCCTTCTGGACCCATCTGAGTTGATAGGGTTGCAGATGTGGAGTAGTAACAAGATTAAGGCGGTTGATAAGGTCTTCAGACACCAAATGTTCCTGGCTTCCATTGTCCATAATCAGTAAAGCCAATGAGTTTTTTATTTGGTAGTTATGGGTGAAGAGGTGTTGGTGTAGGGGCGAGACTCAAGAATATGAACTCTAGGAGTGAATTTCCTTTCTATAGCCAAAGATCTCTGAAATTTTTTGTCGAAAGTTGGATTTTGAAATAGCTCTACTTCTCTATGGAATTGAATTAATAAACCAGCCACAAATTTTAATATGAGTACCTCTTTCGGATATGGAACATGAAGTAAGAGGCACATCTTGCAAAATAAGTCTATGTAGCCTTGCACTCCTTGGGAAGGGAGTTGTCGAAGTTGGTGCCATTTGATCCATAAGGATTGCACATACTTGGGTGGGTAGAAGAAATTTCTCAAAGCTTCAGAAAGTTGATCCCAGGTTTTGATGGGTTTGGAAGTAGAGGATTTTGGATCATCCCCAATCTCTATCACAAATGTGTTCTTCTCTTGCTCTGTATCCCACCAAGTCTGTGCCAGTACTTCTAATTTCAAGGTAGAAATATGGAGATTTATTTCCTTGGTAAGGCCTGGACATGTATTTAAATAGGTGGAGAGGATAGAGATCCAAGAATCCACAATTTCTCCATTGGTTTGACCAACAAATTTGGGTAGTTGGATTCGAGTGTCCAACCGGAAGGGGTCTGGATTGTTTTGTTGTTGCATTCTGATAAGCTCATTGAGGACGGAGGCAATATCTTGGATGGGATTTGATGTGTTGGAATCTGAGTCGAATGCCAAAAGATATTTGTGTGGAGGCATTGTGAGGCCATCTAAAGAGCAAAGGTACCCCTAGTTTTCAATGTTGAACAGGGGACACAAAATCCTGAAGCAATAGAGATTGAATTGGTCTAGAGGGAGAGATCTGTATTTTTTTAGATATTTCAAAATCCTCTTTGTGGAAATGGGGATGTGGGTGCCCTTGGGGCTTATGATATCTGTTGATCTTCTTGCATAAAAATGGAAACCCTGGAATGGGCAAAATCTGGACTATTCCATGAAAACCCCAAAAATATTTGTCTCGATGTTCAAGATCGGAAGCTTTTCCATGGATCTTGAGGCTCTGATACCAATTGATATGCCCAAGAAGTAAATCTACAGGAGAAGGTTACCAAACAATCCATATCCTAGGTTCTGAGCAAAAACTCCTCAGGAGCGCAAATCTGAATAGGGGCGCACCATTGGTTTGGGTGACCAAGCAATGGGGATCCAAACCAACATGATTCGAGAGTGGCAAAGAGGCTTCGGATATCTCAGAGTGGCCTCTGGGGATCAATGGGAGAAGCACACTGCAGCCATGGAAGAGGGTGCACTCACTTCATCCCAACAATGGAGAAACTAGTAAGGGCACAAACCCCAGTTTGTGCGCCCTCCCTTTTGCCTCGAAAAAATTGAAGGAAATGATTTTCTCCCTAAGAGAGTGGCTAGCTAATGTGATAAGATTTCTCTTAGAGGTGGAAGCATGGAAAATAGAGTCACCAAGAGGCATCCATGAAGAAAGGTGCACTGGTTATTGTTCATAAACCCTAAAAATGAAATTGTCGTGAATGTAAAATGCAAACTCGTAAAATAAAACAAACGAGACACATAAATTCAGAAGAAAAGGTAAGAATGCTTTATTTGAGTCTCGGTTCAACTTATATACTGAGGGAACCCTTTATTTTACATATATTTAATTCATCATCAAAAGGTGAAGATGTGTTTCACCTAGGTGATTGACTTGTGCATCCCAGGTGGGCGTTCCCCTAGGTGGCCTCCTTGGCCCACTCCACTTGAAATTTGTGTAAACCTATAAGGCTATAAGTAAAAAATATGATAAAAAAAATAGTTTTTTTTCTTTCCCTTTGAAATTTCATAACTCTTATTTTATCATTTTCCATAGGATGCCCATTTTGGACCTCAAATTTCCCCTAATGGAACTAGTGAAGAATCAAGCGAATGTAGCATCATTGTCTCTAGCCTAGGAAAATTTTAAGAAAACAAATTGAAGCAAGGAGCACCAAGGGAAATAAGGCCATATACAAGTACCCTTGAAGATGGAAATCATATCCTCTCCATTCAAGAGTGGAAAAAGGATTCCCATGCTACCATATATATGATGTGGATGAATCATATAGAAATGTCAGTTTCCTTTTATGTAATGGAATCTACGTTGGCTCACATCTTGACACATGTCAACTTTCCCCGTACTAGTCTTGCTTCCTTTGAACTATCAAGTGATCCCTCTTCCTCAATTTTTGATTAATCATTAGCCAATCTAGTTTCCTTGTTGAGCTCCCTCCATTGGGTGACTCTTATTCCTTTTACACAAAAGGATCTTTAGCCACTTAAGGAGAATCAATAAATGAAGCTCATTCTATCCCTTAGTGGAATTCATGGACTCAAACATATACCAATAATGCACCCTAGCTTGGATACTAATGGAATTGAGAGTAAAGCATGTGAGTCCACTTTGGGATTTCACTTCAGACATTTCAAACAACAAAATATAAGTCCTCTTTAGTGTTTTTTGTAATCCTATTCTCTCACTAATTACGCTATGATGTGTTCCCTTTGATACTATTACAAAAATTTAAGAATGTATCCCTCAAAGAATACAAGCATTCTAATTTTTCTACTATTACTCAATTTATTTCTGAAAAAAAATTAACTAAAAGCTCCTCTCTCTATATTTTTATTTTTGTATAAATTGTTGTCGCAATATAACCACAACATTCATTGAAATGTAATATCCCATATCTTATATGTAATCTTACTACTATTATTATATGCATTTAATAATTTTCCTTCAAAACTCTTAAATTTACATAACGGTTAGCTATATTTATTATCATACTTAACAAATTTTACCATTAACCAATGCATCAAACATGCTTATAAGTTTCAATTCTAAAATGTTTGAGTACATAACAAAGAGTCCATTTGGATATGCTTATAAATTTGAATTCTAAAATGTTTGAGTAAATAACAAAGAGTCCATTTGGATAAGAGTTGAAGCCTTATATAGTATCTTCAAACCTCCATTTGGATAAGAGTTAAAGCCTTATATAGTATCTTCAAACATTATGGTTAGTTTTGTTCTCTAATAAATCTTTCCATCTTTCCATAATAATAGCTTGGAGATATTATTAAGTCACATGTAAACTAACTTAAGTGAAACACGAGGTCTTTTCTAAATGGATTTTTTCATCAATAAAAATGTTCACCTTACTTACAACTTTTCATAGATTATAAATATGTATTAGGATAGTTTTATTATAAAGGCTTCCATGTTTTAAGTGGAATGGATTATACGGATTAATGACCTATAAATTAAGGACATATAATTCGGTATTTAAACTAAGGATATGTACTCACAAGAATAAGGACAAGAACCTCAAGGAGATTCATATCGTATGTAACACAAAGCAATGAAAATTCATCTCCATCTTAATGTGGTATTTAAACTCATAAAAATTCAAGGACAAGAACCTTAACGAGATTCATATGTAGCACAAAGCAATGAAAATTCAGCTCGATCTTAATGTATTAAAAAATGATTGCTTTCAACATACTCATGCTTATTTCAAAGGGGCTATCATGAAACTCAAAGTGGTTATATGAAGTCAGTCTTGACTTTAAATATATTATGCGCATTGCAATGATCTTTATGTCCATATAATTTTCAAGGGGGCTAACATGAAAGTGAACGTGGTTATATAAATCTATTCTCGACTTTAAATATATTATGTACATTGCAATGATCTTTATGTCCATATAAATTAAGATGAAGTGCACTACAATGATCTCTATGTCGATATAATTTACTTGGCAAACAATAGTAAAAAAATTTCAATTTTCAATTTTAGAATTAAGAAAAAAAAAACCATCTCTTTCCAATAAACAACACTGAACCATGTTATTATAAATTCTAAATATTAAAAAAAATAAAAAATTCCAATAAATAACACTCAACAATGTTATTATAAATTCTAAATATTAAAAAAAATAAAGGAAATGGAGCTAAAGAATAACTCCAAGGCCATGTAAAAAAGAGTTCACATTTAAAAGAAATCAAATAATAAGTTATTGAATAAGCCAAACCTAGATGTGAGAGTGAAGATGCACATCCTTTAAATATTTCAAAAACTACGAAAGGTAGAAACTATTTAAATTCTAAGAAAATTGTCCTATATTTTGTAGAGGATAAAATTGTAAACTAGTAATAGCCTCCCACTATTGCTATTAAAGAAAAATACAAGTGTGAAGTGCATAATAAACGGCTATAATATGGATGTCTAGATATTTAGGTATGATCTAGATCTCTAGATATTTAGATATTGACTTTATGACCTCCCACTTTGCTATCGGAAAAAAGGACAATTGTAAAGTGCATAATTAATGTCTATGATCTAAAAGAGAATTGTAAAGTGCATAATGAATGGCATAATCATTTGGGGATATTAACGTTATGAACTTGGTAGATAGAAACCTATATTTTTTACCATTCTTATATTTTGGGATCATTCTTATTAATTATAGTTCCCTTTTCTATTTATGATTTTCAATGTTTTGTCAATGGGATTTCTAACCTATAAAATGATATGTTTTTTTTTTGTAAATGAGTGTGAGAATCTATATTGCCTTAGAAGGTTATAGTATAAAACTGATGTGGGGATTTTAAGGATTTTCCAAAACGAAAACTAGATCTGGAGTTTCTGGGTTGCAGAGTCTGATAGTAAACAAGGTATGCATGGGTTGCCACGTTGGGAAACCGACCCAGGCTACCGTAATCCAGTTTGAAAGAAAAAAAACGTCATAAAAAATAAATTAGAAAAAGTCTAATCATAGTGGGGTTAGTTACTACTCTGAGAGACATGACAAGGGCTGGTCCTACGCTAGTCTAGGTTGATGGGGTGCTCTTCATCTCCTTCCTGTCGGTCCGTGCTCTCCTCCCTTTGTTCTACCAGGAGTATCTTTATGATGCTCGCTGGGGTTCCACTTATGTCGGCTAGAGTAATGTCTATATGGTGGATGTAGCATAGATAGAGATGAAATTTCACTGCCATCTGCTCCAGTTTCTCCTACTGTCTTTTCTGTTCCTTCGCAAGTTTTTTTACCCCCACCTCTAGGTTACTGAGGGAGTTGTGAATTCCTGTGTGCTCTTTATTTTGTTCTTTCGATTATGTCATGTTGGTCTTACTCTAGGCCACACACATATTACCTATCAACATTTTGGTTCTCCATGCTTCCTCCACCGTCATGTGCTAGAGAGTTATCCTCGGTTGTGTGGCTCCAGGGTCCCTAATCCCCCCTACTTCCTTGGCTATTTGTGACCAGTCTTTTCCCCTGCGGGCGTTGTTGATTTCGCTCTCCCATATTTTGATGGTCATCTTCCCCTTTGTGTCTACCTTCATGAGGAAGGTACTTTTTTCTTCCCTGGCTGCATGTTCAATTCTTGTCATCCTTCGAGCACTTAGTGGAGGTTCCTTCCCCTAGGGGCCTCTCTTGCTGCTAGTTTTCTTCGTGTGTACCATCTTCACTTGTAGGTGGTAGTTATTATGTTGGGTTCATTCCCTCTTCCGCTTCACCTCTTTATGGTATGTAAGGTGGCCCCTGTAATTGCAATGCTCAGTTCTGTGGTAATTTCTGGTGTCCCTGCCTTTATGGAGCCGAACCGAATGCAGTATTTTCTGGTGTCCCGTCCTTGCAATCATGGCCTACTCATCAAGGTGGTCCTTTTGATCAGTATCATCTGTTCCAGAGCATGTGCATTTCATGACCTTGTTTTTATCCCTGCACAAAATCCGTGTCCTTCTCATTGTACGTCCTCCATTTTTTTCTCCCATCGCGGTACTTAGGTGAGGTGTGCTCCGACTTGGCCCTAGTGAAACTTGTTTTCCTTCATCCTTTGTCGTCTATGGGTTATCTCTTCTGCTTTCCAAAGGTTAGCCTCTATACTTATTTTGATTGATGGGACTGTGATGTCATACCTTTGCCTGATGTGTGATCTGCATTTGCATTTGTAACCTAATTTGATTGGTGGGTCATCGAATTTTTTCTGGGACCTACTTGTCCTTTAATGTCTTCTGTGCCTCCATTATTTCTGTAATATTCCGTACTTCTTATGTTGGCCTAGTATTTTTCCACAAGTTCGATGCAATCTGCCCGTAATTGACCTTGCAGGATGTTTCTCCAGATTGTGTCCATCTTTGGCGCTTCTTTATCGACCCCCTCATTTTCTATTTTGTCTTCTAGTCCATTTGTTGACCTTCACACCCAACGCAACTCTATAGTGATCCATGTCCACAAGTGCTCCTGGATGTTTTTCAGTAGGTGGGCCAATCTCCGCTACATTTGTATTTTACCCATTGTAGCACCGTTTTGGAGTTTTCTCACTGTGTCGATGACTAGCATTTAATCTCCTTCCACTATGGCATTCGTCATCCCCTCATGGTTTAGAATCTCTAGGCCAGTCTCCGGGACTCTGAATTTTGTAGCGTTATTGGTTGAGTTTCCTAGAATTACAACATACGGCTGTATGATGTTCCATTTACTATCCCTGATTACTCCTCCCAAACTTGTTCTCCCTGGGTTTCCTTTCGTTGCCCCATCGAAATTCAACTTGAGGGAGCCTGAAAGTGGTGGTTTACAGTTGTGCTCACTTACTTGGACTTGCACTGGATGTCTGTTTTGATTGGGTTTGCGTCCACTATTCAGGTGGAAAACCTCTAGGACTCGGGAATCCTAATCTGTGGGTTGCATTCTACCTACCTGGAAATTGCATCTAATCACCGTCTCATGTATCATAGATGCTATTGTCTCCTTGATCTTCCCTTCTGGCCATCTTTGGTTTCTGAAAATACGTCGGTTCCTTTCCTTCCATATCGCCCATATGATCATTCCTAGGGAGAGGATCCAATAGAGGTTCACCTCTTCTTATTCGCTATATTTTTCTCTCCAGAGCTTGATGGTTGCAACAATGTTGCCTCAGATCTTGTTAGATTGGTGGAAGATACTTTTCGCCCAGTCCCCCAGTCCCATAGTTTTGCAGTGTAGGCACATTTGTTGAGGAGATGGTTTGTTGTTTCTTCCTGGGTTTGACAAAGATGACATATTGATGGACATGTGAACCCTCTTTTCCTTAGGTTATCCCAAGTTAGGATGCGGTTGTGTAAAATTAGCCATTGGAAGATATTAATCTTTGGCCATTGGGGGTTGTTCCATACCTTATCCTAGTATTGTGCTGGGTCATCTTAGCTTGGGTCCACCATATAGTGTTGGACTTATTTTAGGTTGAATTTCCCTTCGTTCTTTTGGCCCCACCTCAACTAGTCCTTTCCTTCCTTGATTGTTATTTTCCATCTTTTGAGTTCCTCCTCCACCTCTTTTATTGTTGTTGCGGGTATACCAGTGTTCTCAGGATTAATCTTGTCCCAGATTCTCCATTTGTTGTGGTCTGTTTCCTGCTTCCAGTTTTGATAGACGTTGATTTTTCCTTACGTAATGAGGTCTTGTTGGAGTATCCCTCTGTCTGGGTTTTCCATCCTTTTTTCCTGTTGCCAGGCATCCTTCCATAATCTGGCTGTTCTACCATTCCTGATTTCCCAAAATCTATGTGTCTAAATCCAATCTTTATTGCGCTAGGATAGGTTCCAATTGGATGAACCTTCTCTGGTTCTTCCAAATCCTATTTTTTCCTGGTTGCGGATATCCGGGGTGTACTTTGCCTCCCATAGGGTCACCCAGGGTGTTCTAGTTTCTTTGACCCATCACCACCATAATTTCTCCCCATATGCATTGTTGGTCATTTGTGGGTCTTGTAGCCCCAATCCTCCTTTTCTCTTTGGCCTACAGACTTTCTCCGAGGCCACCAAGGCCCATTTTTTCTTAGTTTTTTCTCGTCGCCATGGGAAGTCCCTCTAGATGGCTCTTATTTTCTATAGGATCCCCTATGGAGTGGGGAAGACTAACATCATAAAGGTTTGGATTTCTTGTAAAACAAACTTGGTTAGGATCAGTCTTCCTACTAGGTTGAGGGACCTATACGTCTAGTTTTTTACCCGCTCCTATAACCTATTTATTACTCCTTCCAAAGTTGACATGTTGTATACTTTGTCTGTCAAAGGAACCCCCAAATGCTTGGTTGGGAGTGTTTTCCATTCAAATCCCATAATGTTGGTCAAATTCCTTTGGATAGCTAGATTGGTATTAAAGAAAAATATCATCGATTTGGAGTGGTTGATCTCAACACCCAAGGCTTCCCAAAAATCTTCTAGGATTTGTTTGTAGGATTTGGCTTCCTTGACCGTGTTGGTTGTGGAGCCTGATTATCTTCCTGATGCAGAGGTCCTTTGCTTTCAGCCGTGTCTATACCCCATGAAGTCTTTACACCCCAGAAGTATGTACACTCTTCCATGCGGGGGAGTGCAGAGGGGGGGTACCCCCTCTGCGGGGTTCGGGGGTCTGGGGGCGAAGCCCCCGAAGCAAAAATTGCCTTATAAAAGTATATTGTAATTTCATTGTAAATCTGGACTGTTCATTATAAGGTCGTAGATCTAATGGTAGAGATTATGTTAGGGTTTTTTCCCTAGAAGGCAACCCTCTTTTATGAGGGAAATGTATTGCGGCTAGCTATGGGTGTGAATATTGTATTATGAGAGAGGAGACTGTGAGAAAAAGAAGAGGAAGTTACATCGGGTTTTGTTGTAGGTTGTATCCCTTCATTTGCTGGATAATAATAAAGGAAGGACATAGCAATTTATCTGGTGGACGTAGCCCACACTGGGTGAACCACGTAAATCTGTGTCTCTCTTGTATTGTGTGTCTTCTGTGTTTTTGTTTCTGCGTTTGTTTTATTTTATTGCTCCGCGGTCCTATTTTTCTAAGAACTGGTATCAGAGCGTAAGGTAACTCGCAGGAAAAGAGGGTTCTTGGTTCGAGTGGGAGCAATGTCGGAAAACATAAAGTTTAGGGTCGAGAAATTTAACGGCCAAAACTACCAGTTATGGAAGATGCAGATGGAAGACTATTTATATCAGAAGGATCTATTCCTACCATTGAGTGGAGTAGCAAAGAAGCCGACGGCCATGAAGGACGAAGAATGGGAGATTCTTGACAGAAAGGCTCTAGGAACGATACAGCTGAGCGTGGCAGCATCGGTGGCTTTCAATATTTCGAAAGAGAAGACAATGAAGGATTTGATGGATGCACTGGCCAAATTGTATGAAAAACCCTCGACATCAAATAAGGTATTTCTAATGAAGAGATTATTTAATATGAAGATGTCAGAAGGTGGGTCTGTTGCAGATCATTTAAATGAATTTAATAAAGTTACTAATCAACTAAGTTCTGTAAAAGTTGACTTTGATGATGAGGTTAGATCTCTTCTAATCTTGTGCTCATTGCCAAAAAGATGGAATGGCTTGGTCATGGCTGTAAGTAACTCTGTCTCTGGTTCAAATACTTTAAAATTTGATGATGTTGTTGGTGTTATCCTTAGTGAGGAAATGCGATGGAAAAGCACA
>ML781357.1:145232-161433 GCA_009831015.1 Picea engelmannii | reverse complement strand
AGGCTAGTAAAGAGATGATTTGGTTACAAAGGTTTATGGAGGAATTGGGAAAGAAGCAGGAGAACAACAAGTTGTACTGTGACAGTCAGAGTGTCATTCACCTTGCAAAGAACTCAGCCTTCCATTCGAAGACTAAGAATATACAGTTGAGGTACCACTTCATATGATCCACTTTGGAAGATGGACAATTGAAGATGGAAAAGATACACACTAGCTAGAATCCTGCTGACATGTTAACAAAGGGAGTAACCAGGGAGAAACTGAGTTCTTGCTCAGTTTTAGTTGGTCTTCAAGATTGAAGATGAAGATGAGAAATTTTCCAGGTCCGAGAAGGTTCAAAGTCTATCATATACAGCAGCAGTGGAGTTGTTGAGATCAGTCTCCAAGTGGGAGATTCTTGGTTGTGGAGCCTGATTATCTTCCTGATGCAGAGGTCCTTTGCTTTCAGCCATGTCTATACCCCATGAAGTATTTACACCCCAGAAGTATGTAAACTCTTCCACGCGGGGGAGTGCAGAGGGGGGGTACCCCCTCTGCGGGGTTCGGGGGGTCCATCCCCCCAGCTGGGGGGTCTAGGGGAAAGCGGGCCCCCAGCGGGAGTTCGGGGGCAGCGTCCCCCAATGGGGGTTCGGGAGAGAAGCCCCTGAAGCAAAAATTGCCTTATAAAAGAATATTGTAATTTCATTGTAAATCTGGACCGTTCATTATAAGGTCGCAGATCTAACGGTAGAGATTATGTTAGGGTTTTTTCCCTAGAAGGCAACCCTCTTTTATGAGGGAAATGTATTGCGGATAGGTATGGGTGTGGATATTGTATTCTGAGAGAAGAGACTATGAGAAAAAGAAGAGGAAGTTACAGCGGGTTTTGATGTAGGTTGTATCCCTTCATTTGTTGGATAATAATAAAGGAAGGACCTGGCAATTTCTTTGGTGGACGTAGCCCACACTGGGCGAACCACGTAAATCTGTGTCTCTCTTGTATTGTGTGTCTTTTGTGTTTTTGTTTCTACATTTGTTTTATTTTATTGCTTCGCAGTCCTATTTTTCTAATAGACCGTGCGTATGCCATGGAGTAAAGTATCATATACAAACTGTTGGTGAGTTGAGGTAGGGAATTTTTCAAAAGGTTTTAGCCTTGTTATTTCCCCATTTGTTGTTGCACTCTTAATAGTCCATTTGAGGCCTTCCATCATCAAAATGAACAGGAAGGGGGACAAATAGTATCCTTGTTTGATCCCTCTCGTGAGCCATAAGGTTTTGGCTGGGGATCCATTGATTAGTAGCAAGTAGCTTGTTGTGGATACTAGACTGACAATCTGGATGATCCAGTGCTAGGTGAAACCAAAGGCTTCCAAAGTCTTGATCATATAATGCTAGCTAATTTTGTCATAAGCTTTTGCTACGTCCAGTTGTATTATCATTCCCCCCCTTCTTCTGAAGTTTTAGGATGTAAATTATTTCATGGGCCTGGATGATGTTGTCCATTATTTGTCTTCCTTCCACACAACCTGCCTGTTCTTGCAAGATCAGAGAAGGTAAGAGGGGTTTCAATCTATTTTCTATTACTTTGGAAATGATCTTGTAGATCACATTGAAAAAGTTCCATATGTATGTAACGGTCTAGGGTATTGGCTTCATTTCCTTTGTGGATTAGGGTGATCATGGTTGCGTTTAGTGCCTTAAGGATGGAAGTAGACCTTATAGAGTCTTCTACTACCATATAAATGTCATGTTTGACAATTTCCCAGTAGTCTTTGAAGAAATCCACTGTGAAGCCGTCTGGACCTCATTCTTTCCCACTCGGCATTTCTTGGAGAGCTTGGTCACCTCTTCCGTGGTGATATATTTGTTCAGGAAGGTATTTTTTTCCTCAGTGACCAAGTGTGGAATATGTTGGGTTATGCTCTGAATGGCCTTTGATCTATCTAGGTGAGGTTCTTGGGCTATCTCGTGGAAGTATCTGACCATAGAACTTTCAATCTCCTAATGTGACTCAAGCTCGATTCCATCCTGGTCCTTGAGCTTTAAGATTTTGTTGTGAGCCCTTCTGGCCATGGTTGTTCTCTGGAAGAACTTGGTATTTTGTTCTCCTTCCTCCAGCCATTGAATGCGGTATTTTTGATGCCAGAGCGTTTCCTCCTACTGGCATCACGCCTCCCAATCTTGAGTCAACTGGAGCGCTTCCTTTTTCCAGTCCTCCTTTTTACGGTCCTCCATATAGCCTTCCAGCATGCAAGACTCTTGGAGTTTTTTCATTTTTTCTCCTATATTGTTTTTCTCTGTGTTTATATCCCCAAAGGTGTCCCTGTTCAACTCTTTGAGTTTGTTTTTGTTGTATTTAAGTTTCTTGTGAAGTCTAAACATCCTTGTCCCTTGCTCCAGTTGTTCCTCCTGCCACCACTGTTTAATTCTTTCCTTGAAATTCGGGTGATTAATCCAAAATTTATCGAATCTGAAGGGTTTGTTCTTTGGGGTTGTGTGGAAGCCTTCTTATAGTTGCATTGGCCAGTGATCAAATCCACCCTAGGGAAGACTGTTGCAATATAAGGTTAGTCCCTACATAATGATCGACTCCGATAGAAGGAATCTGTCAAGTCTTGTAGCCACTTGGTGTTGTTTCATCTGTTTATTGTTCCAGGTGAACTGGCCATTCTTAGTTTGGAGATCTACCATCTCTGCTCTATCTATAAAATTTGAAAACTCCTCTGAATCCTGATCCAATCTTCTCGTACCTCCTTTCTTTTCCGCAAGGGAGGTGATAATTTTGAAGTCCCCGACTAGGATCCAGTCGAGGTTGGTGGCTCGACCTTTTATATCCTCTAGGTCTTGGATCATTCCTTTCTTTTTCTCTGGGTCGTGGGGCCCATACACATTTATGCAAAGAATTTCCTTTGTGTTTCCTATGATTTTCATGCGTACCGTTAGGCTATAACTGGTTGCTTCGGCTGCTATTAAATTTAGAATTTGTGGGTTACACAAGGTGAGAATGTCACCTAACCTTTGGTGGTCTCTGATGGCTACCATATTGTGCTTGTTCCGATGTTGTTTAATAAATTGCCTCTATTTTGTCTATAGTGCATTTCATCTCTTGAATAAAACAAAGATCCAATTGTTCCTTCTTTAGTTTATTCCTAAGGATTGTTTGTTTTCTTGGGAGATTTAGACCTCTTATATTCCAAGTTATAAGCTTCATTTAAACATGTGTGGGGGAGTGGGGAAAGAGTTTCTTGATCTTACCCGAGTTTATCAGAAGCGCTCCCAGATCCTATAGTGCTATGTTGTTTGATTTCCTACCTTTTTTCCTCCTCGTCTACTTGGGTGATAGTTGCAGTTGTCCCTCACCGACTTTCACTCCAAGTTGTCCTATATCCTCATGTGTGAATTTTTGTCCTTTGTCTTTGGCTTCCTCCCATAGGAGGAACAGGTATTGGATGTGGTCGACTTCTTGTATTGGAACGTTGTCAACTCCATGCCTTTTCCATTCTTCCAATATGTTCAAAAGGTCTATCCCTTTCCATTCAACCAAGTCTATGATATTAGGGTCTTCTGTACCTACTTCACTCGGGGTCATCTCTACATATTAGTATGAATATTGCATGGTGGTGTTGCATCTTTTATTTTGTCGTCCGCAAAAAAAATTTCTACCTCGAGAAACATGAAACCTACCAAGGGAAATGTGTCATGTATTTAGGTGGGTTTTTCGGCACATGGTTTTTGCCGATGGTTTTCTATTTCTGGTTAAGGAATTAGGGTTTTGGACTAATCCAGGTGATTGGATTAGGGTTTTGGATGCCCTAGATCCTATATGTATATTGTATTGTAAACAATGTAACACAATGAATGAATATAATATATGTTGGTTTTCTCGGTTTGGGTTTCGAGGGGAAAAATCTATATGTAATGTTTGTATTTGCCATTGTATCTTTTATGTTATTTTCTGAATATTTGTTTATAGTAGACAGTGTACAAGGTTAGAATTTACATTTCGTATCAGAGCTTTATTGGCTTTAGGGGGACGCCTATGTGGTAAAGGGTTTGGCTCGGGACTGTGATAAGCCTTGCTACAGTGGGAGATTTGTGGTATTGTTTTTCAGGTGAAAAGAAATGGCAAGAAATTCAAAGATGGATATCGAGAAGTTTAATGGGAAAATATTTGAGCTGTGGAAGATCAAGATGGAAGATCTTTTGGTGGACAGATATCAGTGGATCGCGGTAGATCTAGGTACCATACCTGCAGGAACTTCTGCAGATGACTGGAAAAAGATGGATCAAAAGGCAAAGAGCGCAATCCGACTATGTCTCTCCAATTCAGTATTACTCAATATGTCAGAGGAAGCTACAACCAAGGATTTATGCGAAAAGTTGGGGAAGTTGTATCAGTCTAAGTCCCTGGTAAATAAACTATTCCTGAGAAAGAAGCTGTATAACTTGAGGATGAGAGATGGAGACTCGGTGGCAGCGAATTTGAATGCCTTCAATATTGTGGTAAGTTAGTTAGTATCTATTGAGATTATAATTTTAGATGAAGATAAATGTATCATTTTGTTGTGTTCTTTACCAGACTCATGGGATAGTCTGGTTGTGGCCATAGGTAGTAATACAACTTCTTTGAAGTTTGAAGAAGTGGTCTCATCCTTGTTGTCGGAGGAGATGAGATGAAAGAATATGGAAGGACATAGCACAGACGCATTATTTGCAGGAGGACGTTCCTAGGAAAGAAATATATCTAATTTCTCAAGTGGGAGATCTAAGTCTAAGGGTATATTTCAATCTCCTGGAAAGTTTGTAAGGGTATGTTGGAGGTGTGGAAAATAAGGGCACTACAAGAAGCAATGTAGATCCAAAGTTGAGAAAAAGAAGGGATCTGAAGAATCTTCTTCTACAGAATAAAAGACCTCCAAGGAAGAAGGAGGGTATGTGTACTTGGCCTCTTCAAGCACACATGCAGATCATGAGGCATGGTTGATTGACTTTGGTGCATCCTTTCTTATGTATCCCCACAGGGACTGGTTCTGCGAATATGAAAAGTATGATGGAGGTAATGTTTTCTTAGGTAACGATTCGACAACCAGAATCATAGGAAGAGGAAGGGTCAAGTTGAGACTCATATATGGAATGATTAGAACACTACCTGGTGTTCTACACATCCTAGGTATGGCCAAAAATTTGATTTCTGTAAGAAAAATGGAAGATGGAGGGGTAAATTTTTTTTTTCAAAAGGGAACTTGCAGGATGGTTCGAGGAGAAATGGTGTTGATGAAGGGAGTTTGGTTTGGAACTATGTATAAGATGCTAGGAAGCACTATTAGTGATGGGTGTAACAGCTCCATTGTTCCTAATATTGGAGTTGAAGAAGAAAGAAATCCTACAGTCTTTGGAGAAAAGGTTATGTTGTGGCATCAAAGACTGGGGCATATCAGAGAGAAGGGTCTTCGACTACTACATGGTAAAGGTATGGTTGAAGGTATGTCTAACTACTCTCTAGATTTTGATTTATGTGAACATTGTCTATATGGGAAGCAGAAATGGGTAAGATTCCCCTCTGGTGCAATATGGGCAGAACGAATTTTACAACTAGTTCACAGTGATGTTTTTGGACCTGTGTCAGTCCCATCATTGGGAAAATATGTGTACTATGTCTCATTTATAGATCACTTCTAGAGGAAAACTTGGATATATTTCCTTAGTAAGAAATCTGAAGTCTTTGACAGGTTTAAAGAGTTTAAGGCTCTTGTTGAGAATCAAACAGAGAAAATAATTATGGTGTTGAGAACACATAATGGCAGAGAGTTCTGCGGGAATGAATTTGAAGAATTATTTAAGAAGTGCATTATAGCAAGGCACAAGACTACTCCATATACACCTCAACATAATGGAGTTGCAGAAAGGATGAATAGGACACTGATGGAAAAAATGAGGTGCATGCTCAGTGGTGTCGGGTTAGGGAAAGAATTTTGGGCAGAGGCAGTGGGTACTGCGTGTTATATGGTCAATAGATCACCCTCATGAGAATTGGGTGACAAGACTCCACAAGAGGTGTAACATTCCCAACCATCAACCCCATGGTCGGGCCAACATTACTACACGGAAAAAAACTACTGTAACATATTATGCATTCTTATGAAATACAATTGCTTAGTTACAGTTAAACACAACGTAAGCACATTAATACCGTTAGCATACATAATCCACGGCATTAACAATAATTCACGAATACAGCAGAATACATGTAAACATTGCTAGAATCACATACATGCATATTTAATTGAAATTATACGCATGTATATACTTATCTTTTAGACTGGATGTAATTCACCAACTGTGTGTAGACCTCCCACGAACCTCCCAGCCTTAGATTGCATTTCTCATCACTCTCAGTAGTAGGTCACCCCCGAGCTGGGACTAAGCTCCACCGGGTAGGGATAACTAGGCTAGGCAGGGAATATAGGAAGACGCACAGTCACAGGAGAAGGATCCTCTCCAAGGAGCCACTTATGCCCACTACCCATAGACTCTCATTCCCCACATGTTTGTCCCACCCCAGGAGTATACACCTTCACTGTCACTAAGACAGTCCATCGGCTGCTAACATCCCTTCCCTTCGGCTTCAGCAACAAATTGGACCGAAAGTCTCCGAGCTCTGTGGAAGCTACAGGACTCCTTCCAGGAGTTCTCACTTCCTCCGTGCACTCTCTCACCTAAAGAGAGTCACTCACAGACTGGGTAACCTGCCTCTTCAACAACAATCACCTCCCTCACACTGGATAGCAAGCCACATGTAGTCCATCACAGCATGGCCACAATAGTCAATTGGGAAAATGGGTATGGACACCCGAAACAAAAATGATCAGCACTAAAGCATAGCACGACTCTCTCTAGTTCTAGAGATGCATAAGGTGTATAGAGGTTCAATCACAGAGGCCAAATGCATACAGATGGAGGATGGAGGAATTGGAAGGTTGAACCTCAGATTCAAGTGATGGTTGCAGAAATTCCCACCCCACTCGTACGCAACAGTCGATGAAATGGAAAGAGAACCCCCAACACAACTCATTTCCTGGGATAAATCGCATGCACCTGGGTCGACACATACCGCCCATGAAGCTGCATGCCTCCCTCCCTAGGAAATTAGGACAAAAAATAGATTTCACATGGCTTTTGGGATAATATTAAAATAATATTCCTAAGGACTTAAGCCCCTAGGATTAGTCCCCAGGCTCCACACTTAGCCTCTCTTTCCCACCTTCCAGCCCCCAATCCCTTACCCATATTTGTGGAAGCTTAGTCCCCCATCACTCAGTCATCATGGTTGGTCTAGGCGCATATATGTTTTGTATTAATACTGTGCATAATTACATGTACAAAAATCAGGCTCCTAGCCTTCAACACTTAGGCTCCCTAGCCTAATAACACATAAGCCCACTAGCTTATACAACTTGTCTCACTAGCCTTATAAACTTGAATTATAGTTCATAAACAATCTTTATACTTCATAGACATGTTTTACAACAGGGCTCAGCCTTGGGGACATTACAATTCCCCTCCCCTTATTTTTGCACTGTCCTCAGTGCAACTTTACATTGCATCTGTAATATTTTCAAATTTTTAGAAAAGATGCGGGTACTCTGCCCTAATAACATATTCATTCTTCCATGTCACGTCCTCATGACCGTACCAGGTCCACTAGACCTTTACAAGCCCTATGGCTTGATTCTGGATCTGTTTGTTTTTCTTGTCCAATATGCGCATAGGATGCACTTGCAGGACACCTTCTTGGTCCACCTGGATCACATTCCAATCAATTACATGATTAGCATCATGCATATACTTTTTAAGAAATGAAACATGAAACACATTATGTACATTCATGGATGCAAGTAATGCAAGCATATATGCAACTGGCCTGATCCTTTACAGGATTTCAAATGGCGCACAAAATCTAGCTACCAACTTGGCGCAACTTCCCAGCTTCAGGGAACTCCTCTTAGCTTTCACTTTTAGGAAAACATTATCACCCACTTTGAACTCTCCATGGGTTCTATTCTTATCAGCATAACTTTTCTGCATGTCCTAGGCAAGTTTCAAATTCTGCTTAATTTTTATCATTTGGTCCTCCATCTCCTTGAGCAACTCTGGCCCAACTATTGTTCTATCAGCTGGATTATCCCAACTCACTGGAGTATTGCACTTTCTTCCATAAAGTGCTTCAAATGGGATCATCTTCAACGATGCATGATACCCATTGTTGTAGGTGAATTCTACCAAGTGTAGCTAGTCTTCCCATCTTGATGGTTTGTCCATCACATACATTCTCAGTATGTCTTCTATTACTCTGTTCACCCTCTTTGTCTATCCATTATACTTAGGATGATAAGTTGTACTAAAGTTCAAATTCATTCTGAATCCTTTGAACAATCCTTTCCAGAAATTCGAGATGAATTTTGGGTCTCTATCGGACACAATCGTTTTAGGAATTTCGTCCAATCGTGCCACTTCCCTTATGAAAATATCAACAACATCTGCTACCTTGTGAGTAGTTTTCAGTGGAATAAAATGTGTAGCTTTTGTAACCTTGTCCACCACCACCATGATCGAAACATGCATATTGCCTCTTCGGGGCAATCCCGTAATAAAATCCATCGTTACTACTTCCCACTTCCACTCAGGAATGGGTAAAGGTTACAGTAACCCTGCTGGGTGCCTATGCTCAGCTTTAACTTTCTGGCACTCCATACGTCTAGCGATGTATTCGGCGATCTCTCTCTTCATACCCGACCAAAAGTAATGTTTCTTGACTGCTGCTACTGTTTTCTAATATCTAGGGTGCCCTGCATAAGGCACATTATGCATCTCCTGCAAAATCATCTGTTTCAAGCACTGGACATTGGGTACAAAAATTTTGTTCTTGTACAACAGTATTCCATTTATTTCCAATTTATAAATTTCCATCTTCTATGGCATCTTACCCTACTGTAGCTTGGCTACCAATTCTCTGTACTGCAGATTTGCATTTGTAGCTTCCAGAATTCTGCTTTTAATATTAGTCTGATACATGATAATGGTTGTAGCATGTAATTCATGTAGCCTCCTGCTGAGTGCATCAACCACTTTATTCTACTTTCCTTTGATATGCTTGATCTCAAAGTCGTACTCACACAGAAATTCCATCCACCTACTTTGTCTAGCGTTTAAGGTTTGTTGATCAAACAAATATTTCAGACCGTTATGGTTTGTTCTGAGTTCAAACCTCTTTCCCATGAGGTAATGCCTCCATTTCTTTAGAGCATGAACTATGGCTACCAACTCTAATTCATGGGTTGCATAGTTCTTTTCGTGCTCTTCTAATTTCTTGGACTCATAAAATATTATGAATCCATTTTGACTGAGGACCCCTCCCAGTCCTTCTTTCCATGCATCAGTGCATACTATGAAATCCGCATTTGTATCTACAATCCTCAGGATTGGAGCACTGGTTAACAACTTCTTCAATCGCTAGAAAATTTCCTCACATCCCTCTATCCAGTGAAACTTCTTCCCCTTTATTTGCAAGGAAGTGATAGGGTGAGCTAGCTTGGAAAACCCTGCGATGAACCTTCTGTAATAACTAGCCAATCCCATGAAGGATATAACTTCCATTACGTTCATTGGCACTAACCATTCTCTAATGGCTTCAATCTTCTTAGGGTCTACCGCTATCCCATCCTTCAAGATAATATGTCCCAAGTAATGGATCCGCTCAAGATAAAATGAGCACTTGCTCAGCTTGGCATATAGTTGGTGCTCTCTTAGCACCTACAAAACCATCCTCAAATGTTGTTCATGTTCTTCTTTGGTCCTGGAATACACCAGAATTTCATCCAGGAAGATGATGACAAACATGTCTAGATAGTCCCTGAATACTCCATTCATCAAGCTCATAAAAACAACAAATGCATTTGACAGTCCAAATGGCACCACTGTGAACTCGTAATGACCATACCTTGTTCTAAAGGTGGTCTTGTTGATGTCTTCATTTCTTGTTCTTACTTGGTGATATCCCGATCTTCGATCTATTTTCGAAAAGATCTTTTCATCCTTCAACTGGTCGAAGAGATCATCAATCCTCGGTAGAGGATACTTGTTCTTCACTGTTACTTTTTTCAATTTCCTGAAATCGATGCACAATATCAACGTTTAGTCCTTCTTCTTTATGAGTAGGACTAGGGCACCCCAAGGTGACACACTTGGGCGTATATACCCCTTCTTCAGAAGTTCTTCAAGATGCATATGCAACTCTTTCAGTTCTAGTGCACTCATCTTGTATGGAGCCTTTGACACTAGAGCTGCTCCAGGCATCAAGTTCACAGAGAAATCGATATCCCTTTTCGAAGGTAGACCAGGTACTTCTTGGAATACATCTTCGAACTCTTTAAGTTCCTCATGATCCTCAATACTTGACACCTTATCCTTAGGAATTTCCCCCACATGGGCTGCAAATAATTGACAGCCTTTTCTGTAGCACTTCTTCAGCTGCATTGCTGAGATTTCTCTAACAATAATAGCTCTAGGAATTCCTTGGATGGCTCTTTGATTCCCTTCTTCATCTAAGAAAGTGAATGTTTTTTTTCGACAATCCAAGATTTCATGGTGCTGGTCCAACCAGTCCATCCCAATTAGACAGTCATAAGAGCCTAACGGTAGAATGTTCAAATCGACCTTCGTGCTCAGTCCATTCATGTATACAGGACAAGACTTGACTAACTCCGTGACTTTCCTCTTGGTTCCTGTAGCTAGATGCACTAACCAAGACTTTTCATGTTTTCTTCTTATCAAATGCAAACTTTCTACCACTGTAGGGTCTATATAACTATGGCTAGCCCCTGAATCAACTAAAATAGAAAATGGTTGGTTTTTTATCATACCTTCTACTTCAATCATGTGCAACTGATACTCAGCTTGCTTGTTGTCCAGGGATGCGTAGATCCTTGGAATTATACTACCCATGTCCTCCATTGTTTCAGCCTGCTGAGCATTGTGGAGAACTCTTACTTTATCATTTATGTGGGGGAAATCCCTATACCTATGGTTTTCTTTACAAACCCAACATTCCATAGGTGGCGGCCTTGAAATTTTTCCACCCACTTCAACCTTCCTGGGCTCTCTAAGAGACAGCTGTCCTTGAGTACTGTTTCTGAAAAAGGGTGGTTTATTTCCTTTCTGACTCTGTTCTTTTTTGAACTTTTTCTGGTCATCCCAAGCCTTCTGAAAGGTAGGCTTTTCTCTTTGTTGTTCAAATAATCACTTTTCTCTTCTTATCATTTCTTCCATAGTCTTTGGATCATCATACTGAATCTTATCCCCAATAGGAGGCGGTAATCCACTCAGGTACCTCTGAATCTTGACAGACTCATCTTTAATGAATGGAACATACTTCAGTAATTCCAAAAACTTTAGTTCATTCTCATTAGTGGTCTGGTTGTCTAGATTGAGTTCAAAGAAATCTTTCATCTTTCTGTCATAATATCTTTTAGTTGAGTATTTCCTCTCGAAATACCTCTTGAATTTTTTCCATGTCATGTCCCTTTCCCTGATGTGTTGCACCTACACAAGTTGATCCCACCACATGGATACCTTTCCCTTCAATTGATACATGGAAATCCTGTCCTCTGCATGAGAGGAATAATTCTGCAGTTGAAAGTATTTCCTCATACCAAGTAACCAAGTTTCGGCATCTTCCTCCTTCTTATGTTCTCCATCGAATGTTGGATGCTTGATCTTGTTCATTTTCCCTTTCAATTCATCCATCCTAGATATCCTGTGCTTTATGGTAGGAGATGGGATTGAACTATTGTGTGCTTCCCTACTGGAATGCTTTGGGGAGTGATGACAATGTCTGCTGACACTCCTTGATCTTATTTTCCTCTCAGGGGTCCTGCGACTCTTTGTCTTTATTGAGTCACTCTCCTTTTCCAATTTCATTTATATTCTTTATAGACTCTTCAAAATCCTTAAGTTGAATTCACCCTACTTATCCCTGACTTCCATGAGCATTTAGCTATCAACTCGAAGAGCCTGGTCATCTTTCTGCATTTTTTCAATGATTTTCATCATATGTCCTTCCGTATCCATCTCTTTTCCTTGCCCATTAGAGTTTGATACTTTGACTCCCAAGTTGACATTCCTTCCTTCTCTTTCGTTCTCTGAATTGGAGGCAATCTGCACCTCTTCCATTCTTTTCTCTCAACGACAACCCTATTCAATACTGACACTTTCTAAGCTTCTGAAAACACACGTGTAGACAATAGGGATTTGTTAGGTCATCATTCTTAGCAAATTCCACACATTCAAAACCATTCTGATTTAAGAAAACGCTAGAACTTCACAAATTTTCCAAGTTCTGCTCGACTCTGTAACTTTCAGGTGATAGCTCCCTCTTTCTTAGCCCCTACCCTCGTAACCAAAGGTCATGACCAAATGCTATACTACTAGGTTCTACTCGGGCTTTTGACTTTTGAAGAGTTTAAAGTACACACATCTATCTCGTGGAGTTTCGATTTACCGAATTCACGTAAATCGGGTGGATCGATGGTCCACGTTTACCCAACATCCAACGGTTAAAAATCTGTTACGGTTCTTCCTTCTTTGAAGATTTCGGGACTTTGGAACTTCGGGTTTCAGGGTTTTGGTAACCGAGAGTTTGAAATACAACGACCCAAACCACTGGTCACTCCATTCCTCAAACTTTGATACATGATTTCTTGATTATTTGGATCCAACGATCCTTGATGATTTGGATCCAATGGTCCAGATCTTTTCAGAGTTTCGTGAACCGGGAGTTCAGGATACAGGGACGCCAAATCTCTTGTCACTTCAATCCCCAAATTCCAATATGGGAATTCATGTATGAGATCAATGACTGTGAGCCTCCCCTGATCCAACGGTCCAGATCTCTCCTAAGCTTACACCTATCAAAGATCTTCAACCCTAACTTCCTCATTAGTTGGCTGGATCCAATGGCTCATGGGATTTTGACACTTCTTCCTGGAAGCACTCCATCGTCCGATTCTACCCTTCTTAATATCTTTCATGATTCGGGACTTGGAGTGACCAAGAATTTGGCCTGCGCTCCAAGTTCACGATCCCTGAATTCACAAAATGATCCAATGGATCAAACCAACCACAATCAATGACCCGCGTTTATTCTAGATCCTAGGGTGGCGAGTTTCTCCATCCACTAACCACCATGCAACTTTTGGCTATCTTACGGTCCTTGTGATTTCACGAGTTCTCCACAGAGAATTCTGACCATCCAACTCTAGTTCTCAAGGAATTTTGGCCAATGACTTGGTACCCTCCTTCTGAAATTTCATCTACTTGATCCAATGGTCCCAATTCCCCACGATCTGACGACTCATATCTCATCGGCATTTCACGTATCAGGATTTCGTGTGTCACGAGGTCGAAAGATTTTCCACCTTCGTCTTCCCCAATCCCAAAATGTCAATTTCTTCCTGGACAATTAACGATCCAAATCTCTCTCAGATCGATGGTTGTGAGGGTTCTCCTTTCCTCCCGAATAGATTCTATGGCTCCAACACTTCTAGTGTGGAGTTCTCTCTCTCCCTGTGGCCATATACCACACCAGCTGTAGTTTTATAATACTGCTACACCTCATGAGCTTTGTAACATAGTCAAGTAGTCCGTTGACACTCAGAAACATTTTGAGGTCTAAAATTAGTCCTCCAGACACAATTTCTTCTCAAAACCTTGGTCCAAAGACTACTTATCCAGCCCATCCAGGCTCAACGTTGAAACTAGGCTCTGATACCATACTGTAACGTTCCCAACCATCAACCCCATGGTCGGGCCAACATTACTACAAGAAAAAAAAGTATTGTAACATATTAGACATTCTTATGAAATACAATTTCTTAATTACAGTTAAACACAACGTAAGCACATTAATATTATTAGCATACATAATCCACAACATTAACAATAATTCACGAATACAGCAGAATTCATGTAAACATTGCTAGAATCACAGACATGCATATTTAACTGAAATTATACGCATGTATATACTTATCTTTTAGACTGAATGTAATTCACCAACTGCATGTAGACCTCCCACGAACCTCCCAGCCTTAGACTGTGATGCTCATCACTCTCAACAGTAGGTCACCCGCAGGGACTAAGCTCCACTGGGTAGGGATTCCTAGGCTAGGCAGGGAATACAGGAAGACACACAGTCAAGAGAGAAGGATCCTCTCCCAGGAGCCACTTATTCCCACTTACCATAGACTCTCATTCCCCACATGTCTGTCCCACCCCAGGGGTATAAAACTTCACTGTCACCAAGATAGTCCATCGGTTGCTAACCTCCCTTCCCTTCCCTTCAGCTTCAGCAATAGACTAGACCAGAAGTCTCCGAGCTCTGCGGCAGCTACAGGACTCCTTCCAGGAGTTCTCACCTCCTCCGTGCACTCTCTCACCTAGAGAGAGTCGCTCAAAGACTGGGTAACCTACCTCTTCAACAACAATGACCTCCCTCACACTGGCCAACAAGCCACATGCAGTCCAGCACTGCATGGCCACAACAGTCGATTGGGAAAATGGGTATGGATACTCGAAACAAAAATGATCAATGCTAAAGCATAGCACGACTCTCTCTAGTTCCAAATATGTGTAAGGTGTACATAGGTTTAATCACAGAGGCCAAACACATAGAGATGGAGGATGGAGGAATTGGAAGGTCGAACCCCGAATTCAGGTGATGGTTGCAGAAATGCCCACCCCACTCCTACGCAACAGTCAACAAAATGGAAAGAGAACCCCCAACACGGCTCATTTCCTGGGTTAAATCGCATGCACCTTGGTCAACACATGTCGCCCATGAAGCTGCATGCCTCCCTCCCCAGGAACTTAGGACAAAACATAGATTTCACATGGCTTTTGGGATAATATTAAAATATTATTCCCAAGGACTTAAGCCCCTAGGCTCCACACTTAGCCTCTCTTTCCCACCTTCGAGCCCCCAATCCCTTAACCAGGTTTTGTGTAATCTTAGTCCCCCATCACTCATTCATCATGGTCGGTCCACACACATAGATGTTTTGTATTAATACTGTGCATAATTACATGTACAAAAATAGGCTCCTAGCCTTCAACACTTAGGCTCTCTGGCCTAATAACACATAATCCCACTAGCTAATATAACTTAGCTCACCAGCCTTATAAACTTGAATTATAGTTCATAAACAACCTTTATACTTCATAGACATGATTTACAACAGGGCTCGGCCTTGGGGACATTACAAAAGGTATGGAATGGTAAGGAACCTTCTCTCATACATCTTAAGGTATTTGGTTGCAATGCATATGTTCATGTTCCAAAGGAAAACAGGATTAAGCTGGATAAGAAGGCTGAAAAATGTATCTTTATTGGATATAAATATGGTCTCAAAGGTTATAAGATTTGGAACCCAGAAACTAAGAAAGTAGTGTATAGCCGAGATGTGGTATTCAGAGAAATGAAGGATGTTGTTAAACATGAAGTCTTACCAACTAATTAAGAACTAGAGAATATAGAGTTTGATTTAAAGGATGATGAAGCAGACTCTACAACAGAACATGAATTAGAAGAAGAAGATCCTCATGCTCCAGTATTGAGGAGATCAGATCGAGAAACAAGGCTACCGGAACGGTATAGTCCATCTGATTTTTGTTCAAATTTTTCTTTGTCTATTACTGATGATATTCCTAGAACTGTCAGGGAAGCAATGGATTCAGAGGATGGAAATCTATGGAAAAGGGCCATGGAAGAGGATATGGCATCTTTGGATAAGAATGAGGCTTGGGATCTGGTGGAGTTGGAAATTGGAAGAAATCCCATTGGCAACAAATGAGTATTTAAAAAGAAGCTGAATGCAAAAGGAAAAGTGGAGAAATACAAAGCTCGGTTAGTAGCAAAGGATTATTTCTAGGTTGAGGGAATTGATTTTGGTGAGATTTTTTGTCCTGTTGCCAAGTTAACCTCTATAAGATTTATGTTATCTATTGCTGCTGCATTTGATTTTGAAGTAGAACAGATGGATGTGAAGACAACATTCCTGCATGGGGATCTGGAAGAAGAAATCTTTATGAAGCAACCAGAAGGTTATGTTGTGAAAGGAAAGAAGGAGCTGGTATGCAAGCTAAAAAATTCTTGTATGGTTTAAAA
>ML781357.1:78939-128279 GCA_009831015.1 Picea engelmannii | reverse complement strand
TTTAGCTGGTTTTACTGACAGTGATTTTGTCGGAAGCATTGATGACAGGAAAAGCACTTCCGGTTATGCATTCAAATATGGATCAAGTCTGATTTCTTGGGCATCAAGAAAACAACCAGTTGTTACATTGTCTTCTGTAGAGGCCGAATATGTTGCAGTAACTTCCGCAACATGTCAAGCTGTTTGGCTAAGAAGGTTAATGAGTGACTTATCACCAAAGAAATTGAAACCAACTCCAATATATTGTGACAACAGTTCTGCAATTACATTGTCCAACAATCAAGTCTTAAACAAAAAGAGCAAGCACATTGATATCTGTTATCATTTTATTCGAGAATTGGTAAATGAAGATGTAATCACTGTAAAATTTTGTAAATCAGCAGATCAACGAGCTGATATCTTCACAAAACCTTTGGGCACAGAAACATTTGTATCACTCAGATCTAAGATGAGTGTTGTTAGGTTAAATTATTGTCACTCTCCAACTTAAGGGGGTGTGTTAGATGAATAAGTTATCACTCAGTTCTGTTAGTTAACTTCAGTTGTTTGGTTTCTTGTTTTCATCGCTGAGTTAGACGCTTCGTTATTTACCAAGAATTTCCTTGCATGTAATTCCTTTTATATATCAATTCAAATAATGAGATCCGTGTGGTGTTTTATGCATTCGGTTCTGCGGTTCTGTTAAAACAGTTTCTCTGTTCTATCGACTTCATTTTTTGTTATTGCAGATCTGTTTTCATTCTGTCCTACAATTCGTTTTCTATTTACGCAGATCTGTTTTCACCTCTTGCATCTCTATCATTCCTTTTTCCCCTCCCGTGTTTATTTAATTCTTTGCGAACTTGATTTTGGGTAGGAAATAAAAAAACTAAAGAACACAAACACCATCCGCACCTGATTCTACTATGACATCAAGGCTGCCCCCACAAGAAACATGAACAACAATACCAAAGCTAGTAGAAACCAGCAAACATTGGCTAGGGAAACCTGACTTGAGGAGAAAGAAAGGCCACTGCCACAAGAAACCAAACACAAACACTAGTCCAAACCACCGTTACCTTCAGTTTGCACCCTTCCTCTCTACACACGAATTTCTTAACAAGAAATAAAAAATTGTAACACGAAACCCACCAAAATTCACAGCTTTAGCGCATAGAATTTTCAGTAGGAAACCCATGGAATCTATAGCATAAAACCCCAAAATTTTACAAAAAAAAGCACAAAACTCACATTAGGAAAGCCACGAATATCATTCATCTCATTTGGTAGGGGTAAAAGAAACTCTATGTTCCTGGCTTGGTTCACGATCTTTGTTACGAGTCCTGGGCACCACCATGGCTTAGATGAAGAGGTTGCCCGCAAACACACTAACGGCTATGTGCAGATAAATCGTTCTCCAAGAAATTGAAACAAATTTAAATTGGTGCAATTGTTAAACTCCGTGGGAATTGTACCCTCAAAATCATTGTGGGATAAATCGATGGGCTCACCTGGTATTGGTATACAGACATATGTGGGCACTTAGAATGAAATGATGCCTCTGCATAGATACGCAAAACCTACTGAACACAGTAGGAAAGAGAGCATGTGCAATACCTTTGGCTAGGCACCTTCTCTCAAGCCCCGATACAAAGAAAGCAACAATGTGTCACTATGCATGCACAGTTTGATAATAAAATCTCTTCCTCCTCACTAAGTTGGTTTGGTTATGGTCTATTGACTCTCTTTCCGTCCTCACTTAAGTTGGCTGGTTATGGTCTATTGACTTGAGAAAACACTCATTGTTTTACTTTATTTACCAAAAAATATGTCTGAAAGAAAGCTTTGAGCATGATTTACCGCAAAATATGTTTGAAAGAAAGATTTGATCATGCTATATATGCTTTCATGAAACAAGGATCTAACAACAACATAAATAGGTATTCAATCCTCGGTCCATTAACAATTTCTCTCTTTTGGTTCTTTCAAATAGGATAAGTAGGATAATTATCATTTACCAATTAGAAAATGGAAAGGAGACCAGTCCCTAAGGTCAAGTAGGCTAAGCCTCGAGGAAGCCTAAGCAATGCATCACTAAGGGAGAGTTAGAACAAATTCCTAGGAAATAAGATTTAAGTCCTAAATACAAACCGAATCAGCTAAGTAATAGATTCTGCATTATTTCTCCAACACTCCCCCTTAATCGAGAAATTGATTGTCTACAATACTAATGCCTAACATAAGTAACATGCCTGAGCTAGGCTTACAACTTGACTCTAACCATTTCATCTTGACCTTTCTTGTTGTCACATAGTGATGGAGATAGAGCTTATTCCTTGTCTTGCTCCTCCAAATGTGTTTCATCTTGACTTTGTTCTCCTTTACTTTCATCTTGGCTTTGTTCTTTCTCATTTTGGAACTTGGTAGCTGAGTTATTTGTCCTCAACACTTCCTAAGGTTCTTTTCATAAGTGGGTTGTTTTTCTTCCATTTCTCGATACAATCATCAATGTAGTGCTCAATGGACTATTGCAACATCAATTCTTAATAATACTTGATTTCTCCTGGGCTCCACACCATAAAAATTGAGTCAATATTTTCTTCGTCAATTTATTCATTTTATTCCAAGTTTTCTTCATAATCAGTCACTACTAAAAATGAATTGTTCTCTTGTAAACATGCACACTCAAAAACATTGTTACAATCATATGAAAAATCATAGGAAGAACCATGGTGGTTCTTTTCATTTTGTTCTTCCAAGAGATATTTTCTTTCTTCATCTTTATTGCCTATTGTAGTTTCATCAACATGACATTCACTTCAAAAATACATCACTAAGGGAGAATTAGAACAAATTCCTAGGAAATAGGATCTAAGTCCTAAATAAAAACCCAATCAACTAACAAATAGGTTCTCCATTATTTACCCAACACTCCCCCTTAATGGAGAAATTGATTGTATACAATACTAATGCCTAACATAAGTAACATGCTTGTTGTTGGAAAAATAACTGAGAGGGGGGGTGAATCAGTTATTTATATATAATCTTGAACCTTTTCTTTTTCTATTGTAAATCTTTCTAGATTATTCTTAATGTGTTGTTGATAACTTAACATGCATATATATACAATATTTAACCAATCACACAGGATACAAGAGACATTGATTTTCATGAGGAAACCCATAAAGGGAGAAAACCTCTTCTTCTTAGGATGTCAATCAAGCTCCAACTTTCATGTACACCATAGTATTTGACAACCAACTCAAATATGAGGCTCCAAACTCTAACAGAAAGATGCAATTTTCAGAGAGCACCAACTCTCAGATTTCTCTAGCACCAACTAGAATTTAGAGGACTACAATCCTCCCTAGAACCACCCCACCTCCCTTATTGAATGTTACAAAACTTACTTACTTGATATGTCTCTGATTTGATCTGTTACACTTCCGTCTCTCCTCTTCCTTCTTCAACTTTTATTCTCGGTTCCACTTCTACATATTTCTGCTTCTATGTTATACGACTCCAGTGCACTCTTCTTCATCTATGCTACGCTCTTTCCCCTCCTATGTACCAATTCCTCTCTGTTCATCTTTTCTTGTGCGTTTTCTCTCTGTTCTCCATCTGCATTTTATATGTTGCAACTCTCTTGTGCACTTCTGATATGCACCACTACATGTTTCTACTCGCATGTAAGAAATATCAAAAAAAGGCACACACTCTCTTCTATGTTCTGCATCATCTTTTCTTTAATCACGCCAAGTCCTCTGCTAGATAATGCACACAACTCTTCATCTTCTTTGGCGGTTATGCTCAGTTTGTTCGTCATAAATGGTCGTTATCCTCAGATTATTTGGCTTCTCTGATAGTGAGACCCTTCGTCTTCTCCGTTACAATTGAGCTTATTCTCTTTGTTACAGCTACACTTGATATTCTCTCACAGTTACAGGAGGTCTTCTCTAACCGTTACAGGAGGTCCTTTCTAAGAAGATCCTTGTGAACTTCACCCACCCAAACTAGCACCGGGTGTAAGTTTCCCCCATGTGACCAATAACTGTGACCATACACTAATAAAAAAGGTGCTTTGTGACTTCGTGTTTCGCGATCTCACAAATTAGCTCTCCTCCATTCTTCAAAGTCTGAACTCCCAAACTTTGAACCAAATAAACAATCCACAACCCTCTTTGATCCGATAGTCCAGAATTACTTTGCGACTTCGTGCCTCATGATGTCTGCGGTCTACTCGAAGCAGTTCTTCTGATTCATGATTCTGCTGCCCCATGTCCTTCTAAGCACCAACGACTAGGATTGCCTCGCTATTTCTAACTTCACGAGTTTTATTTTCTCCTATGCACTCTAAAAAATTAAAGCTCATGCACTTACCTATGGATCCAATGACGGTTGGTCCATGCGCTCAGATCTAATGCCTCATATTTGTTCTCCTCCTCTGCACCCTTATTCCTCTTGTCTAGAATCTCATCCAACGATCCAGATTCTTCACAGTGCTCAATCTGACGACCACTATCTTTCCTCCTCTTGAGCTTATGGTTTCTTCTGACTTAGAGGATTTTCTAAGTATTCTCTAAGTATTCAAAGGTTTCAGCCTCCAAACCATCTCCTTCGAAACTGATTGAAATGTCTTGTCTTCACTTTTTATTCCTGATCTCTATCTTCATAAAAAAGGACTTCTTGAGGTACTATCATCGTTTCCTTCTTTATTTACGTCATCGTTGTTGTTCTTTCCATCAATGAAAAAAACATTCTTCCTGTAAAGATTCCAACAATATCCCCCTTTGGTATTGATGGAAACCCTAAAAGGCTGCACTATTCTTCTTAGGCCGTCAACGATAGCATCCAGACCACACCTTTTTCTTCCCCTTTGACATAAATGTCAAAGAAAACTGAGAGTGACTATGTTCTCCCTCTGATTAGAGATACAATAAACACTCTCCCCCTGATTATATATACTATGAGCACTCTCCCCCTAATAAGATAGACTATTTTAACTTTATAACAGGTTCACGCCCAACTTCTGGCATAAATACTCAAACTGAGCCTTTGCAAGTTGTTTAGTGACGATATCAACAATATGGTATTTGGATGGAAGGTAATGCAAAGAAACAATAGTGTTTTTTACATGTTCCCTCAAGAAGTGATACTTGATGGGTATATGCTTGGTCTTGGAGTAAAATGCATGATTCCTTGACACACTAATTGCACTAGTATTATCACAATGAATTGGGATCAATGCAATATACTTTGCTTCCAAGTCTACAAGTGGCTAAATCATCCACAACACTTGGGTACAGAAAGTGGCAGCTACAATATATTCATCTTATGTAGTCAATAAGGAAATGGAACCTTGATTCTTGCACAACCATGCTACAAGAGAATCTGCTAAGAAGAATGCACATCCACTCTTGTTTTTCCTTTCATCCATGCAGTTAGCCCAATCAACATCTGAATAGACAGATAATTGAAAATTTGGATTCTTATGATATCATAGGCTATAGTTCATTGTTCATTTCAAGTATCTGAATATTCTTTTCACAACCATCAAATGACTCTGTTTAGGTGCAGACTGATACCTTCCTACCATTCCAACAACATGCATTATGTCTGGATGAGATGTTGTGATGTACAACATGATTCCTATCATATACCTATATGAACTTTGATCGACATCAGTTGAGTCGTCATCCTTGCTTAACTTGCATCGAGTGACCACAGGTGAAGAATCTTCCATTTGAAACTTTTTCACCATTTCTCCTAGATATTTCTCCTGAGAAAGAAATATTCCTTCAAACCTCTAAGTAATTTGTATCACAACAAAAAATTTCAGTTCCCCTATCATAGGCATTTCAAATTCAAGTTGCATGTCATAAGCAAACCATTGTACCAAAGAAGCATTATTACTTCTGAATATGATGTCATCTACATAGACTAACACAGTGAGAAAATCATTATCCTCTGATTTGATATACAGATTGCAATCAATTGTTCCTCTCTTGAACCCTTTGTCTTGAATATACTTATCTAGTCTGTAATAACAAGCATGAGGATATTGTTTCAACCAATATAAGGATTTCTTCAACTTGCAGACAAAGTAAGGGTTATCTAAGAGTTGGAAACCCTTCGGTTGTTCCATATAGACTTCTTCTTTTAGATCTCCATTTAGAAAAGTTGAATTGACATCCATTTTATAGAATTTAAACTTCTTTTGATAAGCATAGGCAAGAAACATTCTAAAAGCTTCTAATCTTGCTACGGGTGCAAATGTTTCATCAAAATCCAGTCCTTCTATTTGAGCATACCCTTTGCAGACCAATCTAGTTGTATTTCTTACAATATTTCCTTTCTCATTCATCTTATTTTTGTATACCCATTTGGATCCTATTACATTTTTATTTGTTGTCCTAGGAACAAGTTTGTGACATCACCCCAAAATAAAATATTTTGTTTTTGTGTGCTGGAAATTTATTTCCGTTTTTGGCAAATTTGAATCTGGAAATTTTTTTCCATTTATGGAAATTAAAAATTCTCATCTTGAATGTCATATCATAGACCATTCATGTTCATCATGAATGGTCATCATGAATCCTCTTCCACATTTTGAATGGTCATAATTCTCATCTCATCTTGAATTTCATATCACAGACCATTCATGTTCATCATGAATGGTCATCATGAATCCTCTTCCACATTTCGAATGGTCATCATGCTCATCTCATCTTGAATGTCATATCATATACCATTCATGTACCTGGAAACTTTTTCATCATCACTTTCCTGATAACCTGCTCTGATGTTTATCCTGTAGAATTCTTCAGTGTATTCCTTCACTCACATCAACTTCTGTCTCAAATTCTACATCCTCTAAAACATAGTGATTTGATAATCCTTGGGTGTAAATTTGGCTTTCATCTTTGCAACCATTCTATCACAGCTTTTGATTTTCTGCTTGCCCTTGCGGCGTCTGTCAACCTCCAGTTCATCCCACCACAATGTTGCATGCCCTTTAAGTCTAGTAATGACATGTTTGACTTTCTTATCTTCCTCGACATCCTCATAGTCGAAGTATTTGTCTAGAGCTATAATCCAGTCTAGAAGCTCTTCAACATCTAAGTTTCCCTCATACATGAGAATCTCCATTTTTTCCCTGGCACCTATCCTTGCAACAACCTTGAATAGGCGTTCGTCTGTAGCATCTTCGACTGTTACTTCTTCTCCTTCGCTTCCATCTTCATTTTCACTTTCATCCTCGTTGATATCCCCAACATCAACTATGCGCCCTCTGTGTTGTCTCCATAGCATCAATTCTGGAACATAACTCACGCATTTCTCTTTCCACTGCTAGATCAGGCATTGGCCTATCTCTTCTTCTCGGCAGCATGGTTGAATTTTTTTTCTCTTTTTTCTCTAATACAGAAAGAAAAGAATTTGTTCTGAGCTCTGATATCACACTGAAGTGTATCGGACTACTCTTTCTCCTCTAGCTCCTTCTACATGAAATATACAGACAAGATCGGGCTCTGATACCACATTGACGCAGACCCCAACCCTCAGGTCGAGATCTGCTCATGATCTTTTCCAAACCACGCTAAGAGTTAATTAAACCCTTGGTTCAAGCCACAAAGGACTTCGGATTTCGGGAGTTGCAGAATCCCAATGTATTTCCACAACTCTTAACAAATGACAAATGGCCAATTTTTAGCTACAAGGTTGACTCCTTCAACACACCAAACACATGCCACCTACTATCCACTAGTTTCGGCTTTCGGTGCTTTGAGTGAATAGCCAACAGTCATTCCTCTTACCTTGTGATTCCCGAATTATGAAATATCGAAATGTCGAAATGGGTTCGATATCCTGTGGAATGCGAGATCAATGGCCTTTCGAGAATTTCTCTGAAACTTGACCCCTTCCTTGACTCTCGCTCCACGTATCCTATGACTGATACCTGGGACCCACCTTTTCAGTGTTTCTCTCTTCACAGTTCAAGGAGTTTCATTGATCATGCAACTCTACCTCATGAGTCCCAAAATCCCAAAACCTGATTGGTACCCAATGCGATTGTCCCTCGACTTTTCGGGAACTTTTCCTTTCCCTCTTCGAGAATTCAGGAACTAGGAGTTTGAAACTCTTGATTCCAAAGTCACTACCTCCTCTACTTCCGAAACCCCAGAAAATTGAAATGCTGAAATGCTACACCAAAGGCACGTCGTGTTTCGTGACTTTGGGATTTTCAATGCAAAAGGTCCTGGCTCCTTACCATTAGGGTTTTCGAAATGTTGAACCCCGATATGCCATATTGTCGATGTTTCTCACCAAAGGCATGTCACATTTTGCGACTTCGGGATTTTCATTGCTAAGAGTCCCAGTTCCTTGTCGTCAGGGTTTCCGGTATGTCAAACTTCGAATTACTGAAATTATGAAAATCCACTGTTGATAATCCCTTTCATCAACCGGGAGTTTGGGTGACCAAGAGTTTTTGCCTGCACTCTGAACTTACAGATTTTGAATCCCCGAAATGATCTGATGGCCCAAACTAATCACGATCAATGATTGACGTTGATTCTTGATGTCAGGGTGGTAGATTCGTCCAACTCCTAACCACCTCGCAACTCCTCTAGATCCTATGGTCCTCGCAATTTTGCGAGTTCTCCATGAAGAATTCTAACCACCAGATGCAATCTTCAATGAATCTTGTCCAAAGGACTCGTTGTTCTCCCTCCTTAACTTAACTTCTATGAGACGATTTTGAACTTCGTCTCCCTTTGAACACTTCAAAGGCTAAATCCCTCCTGATCTTTCACTCCTAAACTCAAGCTTCCAAAAGGATCCCTGCTAGCACTCCTTGTGACAAACCCTCAAATAACCTCTGGTTATCTGAGTCTTCGACCCTGTGCACTCTTTGCAACAATGGTCCTTCAAACTTCCTTCTGGATTTATAAAATCCAAGGATTCAACTCGCCTACGCACAACTTGCATGGCTTTGTGCTTCACCTACACTTCAGCTGGTATAACAACAACGGTGTCTCTCCTGAGCTTTCTGAGATAAAACTCAGACCCTCGTCAACGAACACCTTGCAGACGTTCACTACACTCCTTGTAGGAATTCTCAGGAAGAGAAACAATTGAAACTCACTCTTCTTCTCTTTCAGACTTCATACATTCAACATGAAATCACACATAACAAAGCATTGAAATAAATGCATAACAGAGAAACAAAGCAACTGTAAACATACCATTCAACAAATGTAAACAGTAAGCATCATAACACTATGAGAATTGAGTCAAAGCTTCATATATTAACTCAAGTGCTCCTATATATGGCTTCTTCTCTACAGCTCTCTGCTTAATCTCTCCATCTTATGAATTCTAAAAATGATCATAAAAGTTACAATGATACAAGGGTGAGGGTGACTATATTCGTTTTCCCTTTTATACTTCTAAACTATGTAATCTAACATTCATATCTACCTACTTTACATTAAGAGACTTAAATTATTATTACATTTGGCAGATGAGACTAATCTCTCCATATTTGTTCATATCTCCAAGACATAAATGAAAGTACACTCCTCCTAGCTTATTACATTAATGGTTCAGTTTCAAAATTCAAAACGTTTTCGTAAAAAAAAAACATGCTCTTTTTCCATCTGTGTGTCCAGCTTCTCCTTTAGCTAGGTGCATGCTTTGGCTTGTTACAATGCTCCTCCATCAATCACAAAGATAGGTTGATTCGTGTCAAAGTAAGTTGTAATGACTATAAATATAACATACTTAGTAAATCTCTAAGCTTAAAAGGGTCATGAATATTTATAAATGAAGATCTCATTCCTGAAGACCAAGATGAATTAAGGAAGGAAGTTCAAAAGGTAAAATAATCCATGAAAGAAGGAAAATGGGCAATAATTAGAAATCAAAAATCTATTGTTCGGGATAAAGACCATAAGGGTAATAATAAATAGGAATTTGGGAGACTCGAGATCCTTTTTTGGAATTGTCGTGGCTTTCCATGGTGCAAAGGTCCTATGATAAGTTGGATCCCGAGTGATATTGATATTATCTATCTAGTTGAAACTTGGGAGCATGAGGAGTCTAAGGTCCCTAACACAGAAGGATTTGTCTTGTGGTCGGCATGGAACAAAAAATCCCACCGTAGAGGGATAGGAGGCATAGCTTGTTATATTATAAAAAACATTTCTCCTCACATTCAACTTCATAAGATTGACCCTCTTAATCAATACATTTGGATATAAATTTCAGACACCAATGCTAAGAATACGTATATAGCAATTTTTTATTTTGCACCTATTAATTCTACTTTTTATAAGAAAAATAATCTAGATAAAAAATGTCCCTATAATAATTTAGAACAAGATATTTATAATTTGAAAAATGAAGGTAATATCCTCCTCCTAGGAGACTTTAATGCTAGGACATCAACTAAACAATATACTCTTTTAAGTGATGACTCCAACCATAATACTTTATTTCTAGATAAGGAACTTTTTTTATCTAATAGATACAAAATAAGCTCTGAAGACCTAATTGAGAATTTGTTTGGTACTGAGTTGGTTAAGCTTTGCAGCACTAAAAACCTAATAATTTGCAATGGAGTAAGGAAGTGGCCAAACTCCAACCAAATGACATGTATTCATGGGCTAGGCAGTAGTGTTGTAGATTTTGTGATATCTAATATCCCCATTTCCAACCAAATAACAACTTTTGACCTTTTAAATGACCATGAGTCTGACTCTGATCATAAACCTTTAACCATAACTCTAAAATTTTCCATGCATAGGAGCACCATTGAAGAGAATTATGATAATCAAAGAAATTTGCACTTTGACAAAAGTAAAGTTGACATTTTCTTAAAGGATTTAAATAGTAAATTAAACCTCCTAAATTATAAGGACAAAATTGAAGAACCCTATCATAATTTTACAACTACCATTTCCACTTCTATTAACAAGTTCTCTTTCGAGGTGTCATATAAAAATAATAATAGAACAACCAACCCTTGGTATGATAAAGAATGTAAAATTGCTAGGAAATCCATTAGGGATGCTTCTAATGAGCCCTTAAAACTCTATAAGATCAATACGTACAAAGCCCTAATTAAAAGGAAAAAAAGATACTATATAAATAAAAGGAAAGAACAACTTTCACAACAATACAAGTTGGATCCTAAGAAGTTCTGGAGCCAAATTCTAAAACACAATACTAAAGAAAATAATAGGATTCCCTTAATGGACTAGAATTCCTACTTTAAAAGTCTTTACGCATTACCTAATTCCATGGACACCATTCCTATTGTCGCTACAAAGGAGGAAGTTTTTTCTTTAGATGACATAGAGTCCAGGGTTAAGCGACTCGCAAATGGGAAAGCTAAGGACATTGAAGGCTACCAAGCTGGAATTTTTTAAATCGGAGGGCCAATTCTTATCCTTCACATACATAAGCTCTTCAATTTAGCAGTCAAGCATGGCTTCCCTCAACCCTGGATGCAAAGCCTCATTGTTCCTATTTTTAAAAATGGGGATATAAACATTCCCTCTAGTTATAGGACCATTATGATTAGCCCGATTTTAGCCAAGATTTATGTAATTATTTTGGAAAAGAAGATTAGCATTTGGCTAGAAAGTCACGGTAAAAGAGCTAAAGGCTAGGCCAATTTTAGGAGGTATCATTCAACTATGGACCATATTTTTACCTTTAGGATCATTTTAGAGGAGTTCCGCAATACTAAAACCAATCTTTTATGTTGTTTTGTTGATTTTAGAAAAGCTTTTGACATGGTTCGTAGGAAAAACCTTTGGAATGGGTTGGAAGAGATAAAAGTGCCTCTCGAGTTGAGGGTTGTTGCAATAAGGATGTATGAGAACATTATTGATAAATTTAAAAACATTGAGGACTATTCAAAAGAGATTAACTGCAATATCATAGTCAAACAAGGTTGTCCCTTGTCAGCTACCATTTTTGGCATATACATTGATAAGTTAGAACAATGTTTGGAAAAAAAAGGTTGTGTCAGCCCTACTCTCACTGGTATAGTCATCAATCTTCTTCTTTATGCCAATGATATTGTTCTTATGGAAAGGAGTCCCCATTATATTGAAAACCAACTAAGAATCCTCAAGGATTTTTTCTCTAATATGGGTATGAGTGTTAATACTGATAAAATTAATGTCATGATTATCAAATCCAATAAGATCCCTTATGATACCTTTGTATATGACAACAACAACTTGGAGGAAGTGATTTCATACAAATATATTGGAATTGATATTCACCACAAACTCAATTGGAATTATAGCATTGAGAAAAGGATTATTGGGGAATGTAAAGCTTAGTATGGGCTTGAAAACAATTGTAAATCAACTGATCTTTGGAGTTGGGATAAGAATAAACTCCTCTCTGAGACTCTTTTTACACCTGCTATTCTTTATGGATGTGAAGTATGGGGTTGTAGTATCTCTCGTGAATCGTGGAGAAAGATAGAGAAAACACAAAAAAAATTTACAACCTATAATCTCAAAATTAAAGGAAATACGCCCTATCTCATTCTCCTCTTAGAAACAAGTCTCTCCCCCATTGAGAGCATTTCTATGACTAGATACCTAATGTATAAGAACAAGTTAAACAACATGGAGGACAAGAGGCTACCTAAAATTGCTTCAAAATCAAGTCATAACCACCAAAGACTCAAGCGAGGATGGCATAAAGACACCTGGTCGTGGCTAAACTATTGGGGAATCATGGAAGAAACCATTTTGCAAAATAAAGATACTATTAAAAAAATGTCAAATCAAAATTTAAGGAAAAAATGTGGTGTGATAAAGAGTTAGAGGAAAAAAGAAAATTAAGGTATTGTAAAGATGTAATCAACCCTAATCTAGAAGATCAAAATTATCTATCTGTTTTGCCAAGTGTAAAGAAAAGAATAAGCATTGCTAAGATAAGAACAAATTCTCATGAGCTCCATAGTGAAATTGGGAATTGGTCAGTTCCTAAAACGTCATGGGATGAAAGACTGTGTCACCTTTGTGACACTAAGAAGGTTGAAGATGAAAAACACTTTCTCTTAGATTGTCCAGCCTATACCCATATTAGATCTCATTTCCAAAATATTTATCACACTACCAACCTTCCTAACCTCTTAACTCAACAAAAGTATGGTGATCTTGGAAAGTTTCTCTTAATGCTTTTCGAGCACAGAAACACAATTCTAAAGAATCACAAATAATCACTTACCCTCTTAAGATCCCATAGACCAATTTGATCTTAGTGGACTTTAATCATCATCATCATCATCATATACTAAATGAAAATAATCATATTTAATATTTGTAATTATTATAAAATATTTAATAAAATTAATTTAAAAATATATTACACATTATTTAAACTAATAATTAAAATTTGAATTTATTAAACATATAAAAGTCACTTGCTACATATATTGAGAACTATTTTTTTTCCAACATATTCATATTGATATCGTATAAAAAGGATATAATTCATCTCAACCAATACAAATAAAATTAATTTAGAAATTGAAACCTAATCTTTGCATACCTTCACATGGTTATAAAAATTAATAGTTTTACAATGTTAACGGATGATATTAATAAGTTAACCAATAATGTTTAAAACAATATATAATTAACATGTAAAACGATAAAATAAATTGGAAAGTTAAAATTAATTCTCATTACAATAATTTATAGCCTTATATATTATATTCAATTGAACGTGTTTTTCTCAGTTTGAGAGATTGATGAGTGGTTTATTTAAATTGGTATCCAAACTACGTAAACTCATCATAATTTAATTTTTAATATTATAACTGGTTAAATTCAATATTACATAAACTCATCATAATTTGATTTTTTAATATTATAACTGGTTAAACTCTATATTCTATGTAATATTGATGTTAATTTGTTTGATTTAGTTACTTAAATGTTATTTTATAATAGGAATGACTTTGAATAGTATAATTCTTGTGGGATTCATGGGCTCTTTATCTTATAAATAAGAGAAAAATAATAAAAAAATAAGTAAGTTAATAATGATATAAGGAATAGGCATCAAGTAATTGTATTAGTTTTATCAATGATTTTAGTGATAATATAATAAAAGTTGATTTAGAGAAATGAGTTAATTTCATTGATTTAACTATGGTACAATTTTTAAATATCAGTTCATTGCATTGATTTTAGTAATGATATAAAAAAAAACAATAAGGTTCATTGATGTCAATGATGATATAATGAAAAATGATTTAGAAACATCAAATAATTTCATTAGTTAAATAGTTGAATTAATTTCACAATAATATAACACATAGGAATAAGTAATTGCATTAATTTCAGGAATGATATAAAGCAAAATAATAGAGTGCATTGATATATGTGATATTATAGTGAAAAAATATTTAGAGAAATAAAATATACATTGATTTCATTGATCAAACAATGCAAATGATTTAGAGAAATAAATAATTGTCATTATTTTAGCTATAATATAATGCAAAACAATAAGATACATTAATTTTAATACCTAGATAATTCAAATTATCAAATAAAATTACTTTAAAAAACACAATCCAACCCATTACATTATAAACATATATAATATGTAAAGATATATATATAATGAGATTTATAAAATACTGACAAAATGATCAAATACTTTTAGATATAAACTTATCTTCAAATTTTACATTATAAAAACCATCTCAGCTCAAGTGATTCGATTCTCTAAACATTTGATAAATTTAAAGATAAGATAGTTCTGCAACGCATCACTCTACTCTTAACTAATAAAATTCAATTATATATATATATATATATATATATATATATATATAATATGAAGAAATAGATAATAGAAATTATTGGATTACTAAGGGGTTGGTGTACATTCTCTTAGAATAAATCTATAAATATATAGGTGTAGATGCAGTGTCAGATAAGTGTTCTTATTCCGTTTTTCTCAGGTATTAGCTTCATATCCACTATTCTGAGCTTTAGTTTAATCTAATCATCTAGCTTCTTATAAATGTATTATATCTCCAAGCAACAATATTTTGTGTGAGAGAATTTTATCTCACTTCTACATGAGTTTTGTGATCTCTGATTTGGCAGCAGAGAAACTAAAGCATTGAAAGTAGAGAGTCGTAAGAGGAGCCAAATTGTTGTAGAATCACTAATTATTCTGGGAGTAACCTGTCCAAAGAGAAGTTGTGATCCGCATATTTTGAGCGTGACGATGTGAATTGTTGTAGAATTGTTGATTATTCCATGCGTGAATTGAAGAATCGTCGATCGAATCGTTGGTTTGAAATTGCTAGCCGAATATGAGATCCGAGATCGTGTGGTTCAAATATGTTCCATGGTGCGTATTGTGTTGTTAATTAATGAATCAAGCGTCATTTTCAAATTAATGAAGGTATCATTGAAGAGAAATGAGTGAAATCGTTGTCCAAAATAAATTCACTACTGCAAAGAGAATCGTTGCCAAGAGTATTGTTCAAAGGAGTCACCCAGCCACCTTGTTGTTGTGGAATTGGTAGCCACCACAGAGAACCTCCGTTGTAAAGAGATATCACAGCTTGAGAGAGAGTAACAAAACTCATTTAAATCCACAGACATGTTTAGGATTCGCCAACCTGGAATATTGCTTGTGAAGAGACAAGATCGTTGCCTTGAAAAAAAAGAAATTGGTGTTTATTGTCATTCCTGTTGAAGGGATGTGTGGATAAGAAGATCAAGTTAATTGTTGCTACCATTGTTGTTTTTGTTCCCATGCATAAAGGAAACTTGTTGATTGCATGATTTATAAATTGTGGGAATTTGTTTTTTTTAAATGTTTCCAGTGCATAAAGTTTCTAAGGAAACTTGTTCATTGTATGATTTATAAATTGTGGGAATTTGTTTTTTGTAAAATGGGAAATCCATTAGTTGATTTGTATTAATTGATTTGTATATGAATGAATCAACTAAATTTATGGGAAAATTTATGTGAATTGGAAGTTCAAGATCAAAATTTTGATGAAAGATACACTGTTTCGATGATTGTATATGGACAAGAATCCAATTCAAGGATTGAGAGAAAAGAGAGACCAAAGTTATGGTGCTCTTGAAAATTTTCATAGAGGACACCATTTCTCCACACATCACACATCAAGCATTGTAATACATATCAAAGAAAATTGGGACACACTTAAAGGTTTATATAAAACTACTAATAGACATTGAGTGTTTTTTTAAAAAAGTAAATTACACTCAATTAAAATGGAATGTTTTTTTTTTAAAGTAATTTTACTCAATTAAATGGAAGAAACCTAAAATATCATTAACTTTCTTTTTAGAATTAAAGATTTTAAAGATAAACTTGGTGATATTGGAGAGAAGATTTCAAACACTGAAATATGTTGATTTGACTCCATTTCAGAGTTTCCAATACTGGGAGTTGGAGGTGTCAAGGACACTCACCACAAGAATGTCAAAACGACGAAATGAAAAACATAAAAATACATTGATTTGACTCCATTTCAAAGTTTCGGATACCGAGAGTTGGAGGTTTCAAGAACACTCACGACAAAAATGCTGAAATCGCGAAATGAAAAACCACAACTTAATCTAATTTGTTGATCAAAGAAAGATCTGGACCGTCGAATCATCAAGATTGTGGACCTTTTATCTGACTCCATTTCAGAGTTTTGGATGCCAGGAGTTGGAGGAGTCAAGGAAGAAACTCATGACAAGAACTTGCGATATGCGAAATAATGAAAAGATCTCGACCATGGAATCATGAAGATTGTGGACCGTTGATCTAACTCCATTTCGGAGTTTCGGATAACGAGAGTTGGAGGAGTCAAGAGTCAAGACTCTTCATCACAGGAGTCCCGAAGTTGTGAAATCCGAAATGCCAATCATTTCGAAATGCGAAATCATGAAATAGAAATGTTGAAATGTAGGAATACTGAAATGCGAAATCGCGAAAGAAATTTATGGATAAATGCTTGGTCACAACTGTGAGCATGTGAAAGAAGGAGCTTGCAAGTTGCAAGGCTCCATTTTGTGATCGGGAGTTGGAAGAGTCAGAGTGACTTGCAACAAATTCGCGAAACGCAAAATTGAGAAATATAGTGTCGAATAAGGTTGTGGTCATACCAAGTGATCACATCTACGGAAGATGGAGGAAGGAGCTAGTGCAACAAAGCTCCATTTCGGAGATCGTGACTTCGAAATTCAATATACCTCATCCCCAGATCCATGAAACACGAGTCACAAAAGTATCTTATGAATAGGTGTGTGGTCACTGCCTAAGGCCACATGTGAAAGGAAAGGTGAAAGGTGCCAAAGGCACACGACTCAATAGATTCACAGTGTATCTGCTAGAAACGACTGATGGTTTATGTCAAAGGACTCGAAGAGACTTTAGGGTGATTGCCAAAGAAGATGAAGGGTTTCGAGGCATCTTCCAGTGGCATGAAGACTATTCATAGAGGCTATTGATAGATGTAAGATAGTTGGAGACTAGAACTACAACAAAGGGAATGAGCTCGACTGACTATTGGAGAGGTTAAGGAATCTCGGCATAACACCCAGTGATGATGAATGCATGGGTTTAACTGCCAGAGAAGCTAAAGAGTTGTAATGATGATTAGGCAGAGAGCTCAACATGGGGAGAGCATGCAGAAGCATTGTGAATAGAGGATGTAGAAGATGCACAGAGAGAATAAAAATGTAGAAGAGAGAAGAGATTGGGTGCTGTTGAGAGTGATTTAGGTGTGTAGAAGGAGGTTGAGTGTAGCAACTAAAATGTACAGAAGAGGAATGGTGAATAGAAGGGACATGGCACACAGAACATAAAAGGCAAAAGAACATGAAGCATAAGGAAGGTGTCGAACCGTCGGATCTTTTAATGACTTATGGTTGAGTTTTAATTTTGCATGCATTAATTAACCATTTGAGAAAACTTAGTGAAGAATCAGGAAAGGAGAGGAATTATGACAGCCATATACACATATGTAGATCTAAGATGAAATAATAGACAACAAACCATAACACCCAGATTGATAACGGAGTTCGGCACAACTTTGCCTACATCTCCGGGACTTTTCTTTGTGGGGGAGGCTTCTTTATTTATGTTCAAAAGCTCAAAAATACATCACTGCAATGCCAAATGGCTACAAGACTAATCTGGTCATGTTCTTCCAGATCTTTAGAACCATGCAAAGAAAATGGCACACAAAACGGACATCTAGAGCTCCGAGAAATGGTCTGATAGTGCCTCCTCCTCAAAAGCTTCTCTGCATCAAAATGACTTTGGCTTGGCTTCTACTTAGCATAATTCTGCTCTGAATTCCCCCAATGTTGTCCCTTGGCCTCAAACAGGCCTTGGTTATATAGCTGGGAAGTTGGTTTCTCATCTCCAACTTCCTCCCAAAAATTAGGCTCCAAAAATGCCCAATAACTCCCCAAAATGGATTAAATACATTAAAAATGGGCCTAATTACATTTAAAAACCAAAAATTGGTTACAAAAACCCACTTTATAACTAAAAATTGGTTAAATTTCGGGCTTAGCCCATCCATCTGCATGCACGCCCCTTTGAATGGTCGTATGGGGGGCCATGTGGTCGAGCGCTATGCGTTGGCCCCCTTTGGTGCTAACCCCCCAGTCATGTGGCATATTCATACACCCACGGGCCTAACTGTTACAACCGCCCCACGCGCCCCATCCAATCAGCTCTCAGTCATATATATTACAAATGAACCAAGGGTTGGGGCTAAGCCCCAGCCCCTTTTTGCCATATTACATCAATTACACTTTAAATAATTATAAAGTGATTCATTTAAACAAGAAATAACATGGCGCATTGGTTATAGGATTATTGTGAAGGCGCTTAGGCTTAGTGGTTGGTCATGGGTTCAAAACCCATGGACCCCAAAACTTTTGAAACCTGTCACTTTGACTGATGACTGGGTGCCACGTGGCTGCCCATGACTCGACCACGTGGCACTTTCCCATTCGACGGACAAATGCCACTTGTCAACCATTGACTGGTCCAGTTTCCTGCCACATGTTTGCCCTGTCAGCAAACTTACCCAATCACCATCAGCCAAAGAGTGACACATCATCTACTACACAGTCAGCATGCTGATGTCATCATCATTGACTTTTTGACCAGTTGACCTTTGACTTTTTACCTGTTTGGGCTTCCGATCATAACGTGATAACTTTCGCATACGGAGCCCTTTTGACAAAGTAAATATACCGCTGGAATCGAGAAGACGAGACAGACACAATGACATTGGGTTCGTTGGATTCCGAGCACTTTCATTTTTGAGTATTTTTCAAGCCCTGTGAGGCTTCTGGATCCGATTTCGGATCACACCTCCCCACAATAAGACCTTTTCATCCCCAAAATGTTACTGACCAGTTAACAAGCTTGGGATAGGCCACCCGGATTGCTCTCTGTCTCTGAACTCTGTCCTGTGCACCTGTCTCATCAAGATCAACTGTAACACAATCATGACAACTGACAGTATATTGTTAGCCATTTGAACCCTGTTACATATTACTAAAGTCACTATCATCCATGTAGAAAACATTGCTAATGATAGCATCAAAAAGACGACTGTAAATGAACTGATATACTTAAGATATCTGCACGACATGAGCTTATCTTGAAGCAACTTATGATTGATTTTCCATTCAACAACCATATCTTCTTCTTGCTTAAGATCAATTACTTCATTTGAAACAATTATTGCTTTGTTACATACTTGCACTGTATTTGTTAATTGTTTGAAGTGTTTTATTTGCTTTAACACGGTGAGCATGAACCACATAATCATGACCTGCTTTAGTGAATTGATATTGATTCTTTGTCTTGTAGAAGATTGTCTTATAATCAAATAAGTATGGACTACCTAAGATCATTCCACATTCTCTTAACAACACAACATCACAAGTTACTTCGTCCACATACTTAGATGAAATTGCAAATTTGATTATACACTGTTTTTTTATGTGCATTTGATGAYGATTGCTTATCCATTTAAGTGTGTAAGGCTTATGATGAGTTTGTGTTTTTAATCCCAACTTCTTAACCAATTCTTCTGAGATTAGATTAGATTGAGATCCACTGTCGATTAATGTGTCTATCTTAGTGTGTCGCATGATTACCCTTATATGAAACAACTTGCTTCTACAATCAATATCTTCACCATTCTTACCTGTCATACCAACCAATGAAATCTTTGACTCATCACCTGAATCCGATCCCAAGTCTGTGGGCTTTGATGTCGTTGCCACTGTTTGTGTTCCCTTCTTTTTCTTGAACCACTTTGGCTTCTTCTCGAGATGAAACTACCAACATCTATCCTCATCATGTCCCTCTTTCTTGCAATGCTTGTAAGAGGGTTTTCCTTCCTTCTTTGACACTGCATTTTCATTCTTTCCATTTCCATGCCTTTTCCTCTTGTCCTCTTTCCTCGAAAACGACGATTCCCCTGACACACCTGTTTTCCTTGCTTCAATATATGTAGCTTGAATAGAAGCCTCATCAAGGTTAGTGGGTCCAAACATGAAAACAGTGTTTCTAATATGCACAAGAAAACCTCCTATATACTTCATAAGGGTTTATTGTGTTTGCAAAGGAATGTCTAACATTAATGCCATTTTTCAAAATCCATTGGTTTACTCTTGCACTGTTTGTCCTTTTCTTAGTTTTAAAGATTGTCATTCAATTATTGTTTTTTCTTTATAACCTAAAGGATAGAATTGTTTCCTAAGTGCAGAAATGAAATCCTTCCATGATGGAAATACATTACCCACATTTTGTGTTCCTTTTTGCAGCTTGCTTTGCCACCAGATAAGAGTTGTACCTGCAAGTCTCAAAGATGCCAACTTGATTTATGTGGCCTCATCCTTGATCTGTTGCACACTGCAGTATACCTCCATCTGCTTGATCCAGTTATCAAGTTTTTCTGCATTTACTTCACCATCATATATGGGTAACTCAAATTTTACATCAAGTTTTAACAATGGAATTTCATGTTTATTCTTATGAACATTTTTCTTTCCACTAGATTTAGAACTTGAACTTGAAGAAGAAGGAGGTGTTGATGGAGGTGAAGGAGGAATATGAGGATGGTCCTTTTCCTCTTCACTTTTGTCCTTTGAATAATCACCCAAAACTAGTCACTTCCGTTCCAAGTAATCTTCATACAAAACTTTCACCATCTCCGACATAGCAAGGAATGTTCTCCGGAACTCTTTCTCATATTGAGAAATCCCTTCTTTCGATGCCATATTCTTGCTGTGAGAAGCTCTTTTTCTCAATCCAATTAATGGATCCTCTGCAACAAGCTCTCCTTCACCACACTGCATCTTTTCTCTAGTTAACATGCAACTCAAATCCAAACATCAACTAGCTCTGATACGACTTGATTCGTCGGATCTTTTAATGAATTATGGTTGAGTTTTAATTTTGCATGCATTAATTAACCATTTGAGAAAAATTAGTGAAGAATGAGGAAAGAAGAGGAATTATGACAGTCATATACACATATGTAAATCTGAAATGAAATAATAGACAACAAACCATAACACGCAGATTGATAACAGAGTTCGACACAACTTTGCCTACGTCTCCGGGCCTTTTCTCTATGGGGGAGGCTTCTTTATTTCTATTCAAAAGCTCAAAAATCCATTGTTGCAATTCCAAATGGCTACAAGACTGATCTGGTCATGTTCTTCCAGATCTCTAGAACCATGCAAAGAAAATGGTATGCAAAACGAACTTTCGGAGCTCCGAGAAATGGTCCGACAGCATCTCCTCCTCAAAAGCTTCTCTGCATCAAAATGACTTTGGCTTGGATTATCCTCAGCATAATTCTACACTGAATGCCCCCAATGTTGTCCCTTGGCCTCAAATAGGCCTTGGTTATATAGCTGGGAAGTTGGTTGCTCATCTCCAACTTCCTCCCAAAAATTAGGCTCCAAAAATGCCCAATAACTCCCAAAAATGGAGTAAATACATTAAAAATGGGCCTAATTACATTTAAAAACCAAAAATTGGTTACAAAAACCCACTTTATAACTAAAAATTGGTTAAATTTCGGGCTTAGTCCCTCCATCCGCACACGTGCCCCTTTGAATGGTCGTATGGGGGGGCCATGTGGCCGAGTGCTATGCATTGGCCCCCTTTTGTGCTAACCCCCTGGTCGTGTGGCATATTCATAGGCCCATGGGCCTAACTGTTAAAACCGCCCCCCGCACCCCATCCGATCAGCTCCAGGTCGTATATATTACAAATGAACCAAGGGCTGGGGCTAAGACCCAACCCCTTTTTGCCATATTACATCAATTACACTTTAAATAATTATAAAGTGATTCATTTAAACAAGAAATAACATGGCGCATTGGTTATAGGAATATTGTGAAGGCACTTAGGCTTAGTGGTTGGTCATGGGTTCAAAACCCATGGACCCCAAAATTTTTGAAACCTGCCACTTTGACTGATGACTGGGTGCCATGTGGCTGCCCATGACTGGGCCACGTGGCACTTTCCCATTCGACGGACAAATTCCACTTGTCAACCATTGACTGGTCCAGTTGCCTGCCAGATGTCTGCCCTGTCAGCAAACCTGGAAAATCACCATAAGCCAGAGAGTGACACATCATCTACTGCACAGTCAACATGTTGATGTCATTAGCATTGACTTTTTGACTAGTTGACCTTTGACTTTTTACCTGTTTGGGCTTCCGATTAGAACGCGATAACTTTTGCATACGGATCCCGTATGACAAAGTAAATATACTACCGGAATCAGGAAGACGGGATAGACGTAATGGTGTTGGTTTCGTCGGATTCTGAGAAATTTCATTTTTGAGCATTTTTCAAGCCTTGTCAGGCTTCTGAATACGATTTTGGATCAGGTGTGCAGGAAGACACTGATGTAGATAGAGAAGAGAAACATAGCAGAACAATGATGAGATTGATAAGACATTGATAAATATTGTATCACTATGATAAATTTATATATAGAAAACTTTATATTTCAAGCTAGTTGGGAGGTGCTATAGAGGACTGTTGTCCTCAAAGGTTCAAGTGGGTGCTTGAACACAGGGAGTTGTAGCTTCCATCTAGTTGCATCCAGAGAAACCAGGGTGGCAGGGTGGTGTAAGGGAGAACTGTTGTTCTCTGTTGTACAGGTTGGTTCCTGTGTGACTGGAAGTTGGTGCTTCCATCCAGTTTGTGCTAAAACACTCTAGGAGTTGTTTCTTCCTTCTAGTAGGTCCTAGAGAAACCAAGGAGTTGGTGCTTCCTTCTAGTGGGTGTTAGAAAAATGATGGATTTGGTGCTTCCTTCTAGTGGGTGCTAGAGAAACTAGGGAGTTGTTACTTCCTTCTAGTCGGTGCTGGAGAACACAGAGAGTTGGTGCTCTCAGCAAGTTGCAACTTTGAAAACAGAGGTTGTAGCCTCACAATGAGTTGGAGCTTATATGTGTGATAATGTACGGAATGTAAAGATTACTTATCATACCAAGAAGAAGAGTTTTTTAGCCTTTATGGGTTTCATCAGGAAATATTTGTCTCTGTGTATTTCATATGTGTGACTAATGTCAAATGTTCTATTGGTTTCCTCTATGCATTATTGTGATTGTCATTAAGTGCTCTTCAAAGAGTTTAAAATAAGCATAATTGTTTAAGCACGGTAACATTTGATTCACCCCCCTCTCAGTTGTCCAACAATTTGTATCAGAGAAGGTTCCTTTTATCTAAAGGTAGATCTGTAAGCTTAAACATGACTAGTCATGAAGGAACTTCAGCGACTAAGCCTCCTCTGTTTGTTGGAACAAATTTTTCCTTCTAGAAGGTTAGAATGAGAACATACCTAATGGTCTTAGGTGCTGATGTTTGGGATGTAGTATAAAATCGATACATAAAGCATTTTGTGCTAGCTTCCAAGGATTATAAGTTAGAATTTAGCTTTAATGCTAAGGGAATGAATGCTATCTTGAATGGACTTACAAAACTCGAGTTTATAAAGGTGATGCATCTTCAAACTGCCAAAGAAATGTGGGATAAACTTATTAGCAGCTATGAAGGAAATGAGAAAGTAACAGATGTCAAACTTCAAACATTTAGGTTGAAGTTTGAACAACTAAAGATGAATGAATATGAAATAGTGAGCAAGCATTTTTTAAGAGTTGAATAACTTGTGAATTCCATGAAGGGTCTTGGTGAGAAGATTGAAGAATCAATTTTAGTTCAAAAGATTTTAAGATCTTAGCTTGATAAATTTAATCCAAAAGTCTCTGTAATAGAATAACAAAATGATCTTAAAACTTTGTCCATTGATAAACTCCTACAAAATTTAACTACATATGAAATGAGAATTAACAAAGATAAATCCATTACTAGAGAAGCATCTTTTAAAGAAGACAAGAATATTGATTCAAATTTAGATGATATTGAGGAAAAATTTGTGAGAAGGTTAAAGAAAGGATCAGACAAATATAAAGGTAAGTTTCCCTTCAAATGTTTCAATTGTGGTAAGATAGGTCATTTCTCAAATAAGTGTCCACACAAGTAGAAGGACCAGAACTCTAAAGGTGAAGAGAAGCACAAATCCAAAATATTTGATAAAAAGAAAAGTTTATGTGTAAACAATGATGACTCCTCAGAAGACATCGATAGTGACTCTTCCTGTGAATATAACGTAAATGGCTTCATGCTTATGGCCAAAGAGGATTGTGATAATAAAATCACATGTAGTGATGATAGTGATGAAGAAGTTGTGGTTGACTTGGAAAGAGAGTTGATCAACGCTTTGGAAGATATTGATAGACTCAGACTTAAGAAGAGAAATAAAAAACAATTGTTGATACAGTTTAAGAAAGGCACTAAAAATCCTGATGAAGAATTTTCCCTGCTAAAAGTGGAATTATAAGAGGCAAAGAAAATCGAGGACATTCTGAAACGACATTTATAAGAGAAGAAAGAAAGGTGGGAAGCCTTAGAAGAAGAAGTAGTGAAAACCAGAAAAGAGATAGAGAAGTTTAAGTCATTGTATCAACAAACTCTATCAAGTATTAAAGCTTCAGAAGGATTAACCTCCATTATAAATCAGCAAAGAAACCCAAAGTTGAAAGCTAGCTTGGGGTATGAAGAAGGATCAAGTATTGATCATCCAAGTAATACAGAACCTATCAAGTTTGTCAAATCCTCAAACATTGACAATAGTCACTCTGTAGAAACAAATAAAGAGAATCAGCCAACGAGAAGGAATGAAAGAAAAAATATCAAAATCGAACCTGTAGATCAGAGAAACTATCAGCATGGAAGAAATCGACTCACTCAAAGAAGACAATCTTCTTCCAGGTACAAAGGATTTTTCTATGGATATTGTTTTTTTTGTTCTAACTTTGGTCATAAATATATAAATTGTTCTTTAATATTTATATATGAACAATCAAGTTTTTCAATAAGATTGAGACATCCAAGCAACAAACAATCACAGACTATAAATCATGTGATGAACGGGAGAAGGACACAGGTGAAACACAACAACATTTATGAGCATAAAAATCTTTATGATATGTTATTCAGTGAACCAAAATGCTACAGCTACCATAATTATGGACATAAAGCTGTAGACTGTCACTTAAGAAACTATAAGCCAGATCTGAATCGTGCTGCTGAAAATTTCAAGGTTTGGAAGAAGAAAGAAGATGACTAATGCAGATTAGTGTTATCATCCCAAACACAAAAGAATCCCTAGTATATTGACAGTGTATGTTCCAAACATATGACTCGAGACAAAAATAAGTTTCTAACTCTAAGTGAAAGCAAATTAGGCAATGTAACTTTTGGAAATGATGCATCAGGAAAAATAAAAGGTAAAGGAATGGTAAGTTTCAGTAATGGCAAAGGAAAATCTCAAGAGGTGTTCTTTGTAGATGGTTTGAAACATAGTCTACTAAGTGTCATTCAAGTTTGTGAAAAAGGATGTGAAGTTATTTTTACTTTTAAAGACTGTAAAATAAAGTCATTAAGTTCAGGACAATTGGTTGCAAAAGGGATAAGAACAGAAAACAATGTCCATGTGTTAAAAGAAGAAAAAGAAGTATGCCACTTAAGCAAATATGATGAAAGTTGGCTATGGCATAGAAGACTTGGACACCTAAATTTTGATCATCTAATCAAGCTCATAAACAGTGGGGCAGTAAAAGATCTTCCTAAGATATAAAAGCCATACGAATCTGTATGTAAACCTTGCCAAATATGAAAACATACTCGCAGTTAGTTCAAATCTAAAAACTTTCCTTCAACAGAAAAACCTCTCTAGTTAGCACATATGGGTTTATGTGGAACTTCAAGGAAAAAAGGTACACGAAAAGAAAATTATTTTATGTTGATTATTTATGATTATTCTAGACTAACATGGGTTGCCTTTTTGAAGGAAAAATCTGAAGCATTTGAAAAATTCAAAGTGTTTAAGGCTCTGACTGAGAATCAAATAGGAAAACGATTAAAGATAGTAAGGTCTGATAGAGGAGGATAATTTAGTTCATGGAACTTCAAAGAGTTTTGTGATAAACATGGGATCAAAAGAGAGTACACAATTCCAAGGACTCGACAACAAAATGGAGTTGTTGAGAGGTAGAATAGATCAATACATCAAATGGAAAGATCAATGATGAATGAAAAGAATATACCTCAGACATATTGGGTGGAAGAAATTCATACAACTGTTCATATCCTTAACAAATCTCATCTCAGGCCACATAGTGACAAGACTCCTTATGAACTATGGTTTGGAAGACTTGCTTCAATCAAGCATTTTAAAGTCCTTGAGAGTAAATGTTATATCAAGAACAATGATGAAAATATTGGCAAATATGATGACAAGGCTGATGAAGGTATCTTCTTGGGTTATTATACAAACAACAAAGGGTACAAATGTTACAATAAGAGGTTTCATAAACTAGTTGATTGTATAGAAATAAAAGTTGATGAAGAAATCTCGATCATAAATGTAAGAAGTGATGAACCAAACACAAAAGATATAGTTGAAGATGAAGATGAACAGGTCCAAGGATCAGAAAGAGAAGAATATGAATTAGATGTAGATACAAATACTCAGGGTGACATAAATCAACAGAAAGAAACAAACTCACCTCTCAGAATTGTTAGAAAGAATCATCCCAAAAATCAAATAATTGGAGATATAAATAAAAGAGTTCAGACAAGAAGGAAATTGATTAAAGACTCATAACAATCTCATGTGGCATTTTTATCTATGAACGAACCTAATTTTTTTTATGAAGTCAACCAACATGATGATTGGATTAGAGCTATGAATGAAGAGCGTTATGAGATTGAGAAGAAAAATACTTGAGAGCTTGTCCCTAGACCTGAAGATAAGAATGTAATAGGTTCCAAATGGGTGTTCAAAAATAAAATGAATGAAAAAGGACAAGTTGTTAAAAATAAATCCAGATTGTCCTGTAAAGGGTATGCACAAGTTGAAGGTCACGACTTTGATGAAACTTTTGTACGAGTGGCAAGATTGGAAGCCATCAGAATGTTCCTTTGATATTCATGCCATAAGAACTTTAAAGTGTATCAGATGGATGTTAAGCCAACTTTTCTTAGTGGAGATCTAGAAGAAGAAGTATATATGGACAACCCTGAAGGATTCTCATTGACAAATAATCCTAATTATATTTGCAAGATGAATAAGGCCTTATATGGACTGAAACAAGAACCACAAGATTGGTATTATAGACTGGACAAATTGTTAAAAGACAAAGGGTTCATGAAACATACTATTGACATAAATCTCTACATTAAGTCTAAAGGTGATAATCTACTAGTTGTTTTGGTTTATGTAGATGATATTATTTTTTGTTGTACTAATGAATAATCTGTCTAGTGGTTTGATAAATATATGCAAACAAAGTTTGAGATGTCCATGATAGGAGAACTGTCATATTTTCTTGGTTTACAAGTAAATCAAAGTTCTGCAGAAATATTTATCTCTCAAGAAAAATATTTGAAAGAGATGTTAAAGAAATTTTAGATGGAGGATTCTTCTCATGTTAGTACACCTATGGTGGTTGGTTTCAATCTCAGTAAAGATGATATTCCACCTGATGTTGATCAAAAGACATACCGATTAACGATAGGCAGTCTTCTGTACATCACAGCATATTACCCTCATATAATGCAAGTTGTTGGAATGGTAGGTCATTATCAATTAGATCCTAAACAAATTCACTTGGTAGTTGTCACAAGGATATTCAAAGACTTGAAGGAATCAATGACTTATGGTCTGTGGTATCCGAGAAATCAAAATTTTCAGTTAACTGCTTATTCAGATGCAGATTGAGAAAACTGTGTTGATAAGAGAAAAAGCACCATTGTAGAAGCATTCTTCCTGGGTGACTCATTAGTAGCATGGCTTAGTAAAAAGCAAGGATCTATGTACTTATCAACTATAGAAGTAGAGTACATTGCTACTGCTACTAGTTGCACTCAGATTTTATGGATGATACAAACTCTTGCAGATTTGAAGGTAACTTACACTCATCCCATTCCACTTTACTGTGATAACACCAGTTTCATCAGTCTCTCTAAGAATCATGTACTTTGTTCAAAATCTAAGTACATACCAATAAAATACCATTTTATCAGAGAAGAAGTTACAAACAGAATTGTTCAGGTGAATTATATTCCTTCCACATAACAGATAGAAGATATATTTACTAAGCCATTAGCAACAACCCCTTTGGATATCTTCGTCAAAAGTTGGGGGTTATAACTTCTTTCGTCTAATCTGTTCACCTGGTAAGGGGGAGTACTTATTGAATATTTGTTGTATTTCTAAGATGCTCATAGTTGACACGGTGAGTATGTATTGCAATAGCTCAGGGGGAGCATGTCTCTTCTTTGACATTGATGTCAAAGGGGGAGAAAGTGTGGTAATTTCAAAGATGATACCGTGGTATAATTGGATGTTCTTCAAGGGGTTTCCATCAACGCCAAAGGGGGAGATTGTTGGCATGTATTCAGATAGAGGCAGATTATGCGTGTTTTTCATTGATGGAAAAGATCACAACCAGCAGCACAACGATGATCACATGGCAAGATGAGAAGCTAAACTCAATTTCGGGTATTAGAAGATAAACTCTATTTTCGAGTTTATGAAACTCGGAGTTGGAAGTGTCGAAACACTTCATCACAGAAATGTCGAAATGTTGAAATGCGAAACGCCAAAATACTAGACCATTGATCTGACTCCATTTCGGAGTTTCAGATGCCGAGAGTTGGAAGTGTCGAAACACTTCATCACAGAAATGTCGAAACATAGAAATGCGAAACACCGAAATACGTTGATCTGACTCCATTTCAGAGATTTGGATATCGGGAGTTGGAGGTGTCAAGGACACTCATGACAAGAATGCTGAAACGACGAAATGTGAAATGCCAAAATAGATTGATCTGACTCCATTTCGGAGTTTCGAATACCGAGAGTTGGAGGTGTCAAGAACACTCATGACAAGAATCTCGAAATCACGAAATGCAAAACCATGACATAATCTGATTCGTTGATCAAAGAAATATCTGGAACGTCGAATCATCCAGATTGTGGACCGTTGATCTGACTCCATTTTTGAGTTTTAGATACTGGGAGTTCGAGGAGTTAAGGAAGCAACTCACGGTACGAACTCGTGGTATGAAAAATCATGAAAATATCTAGACCGTCGAATCATCAAGATTGTGGACCGTTGATCTGACTCCATTTCAGAGTTTTGGATACTAGGAGTTGGAGGATTCAAGAGTCAAGAATCTTCATCAAAGGAGTCCCAATGTTGCGAAATGCGAAAGGACGATCATTTCAGGGTTTGTGACTTGGAGTGTCGAGATACTTCTCCACAGGAATGTTGAAATGTAGGAATGTCGAAATGCGAAATCGTGAAAGAACTTTATGGATAAATGCTTGGTCACAACTGTGGGCATGTGAAGGAAGGATCTTGTAAGTTGCAAGGCTCCATTTTATGATCAGGAGTTGGAAGAGTTAGAGTGACTCACAACAAATTCGCGAAACATGAAATTGTGAAATGCAGTTTCGAATAAGGATGTGGTCAGAGCTAGTGGTCACATCCACGGAAGATGGAGGAAGGAGCTAGTGCAACCAAACTCCATTTTGGAGATCGCGACTTGGAGATTCAAGATACCTCATCCCCAGATCCATGAAATGCGAGTCACAAAAGAACCTTCTGAACAGGCGTGTGTTCACCACCTGAGGCCACATGTGAAATGAAAGGTGAAAGGTGCCAAAGGCACAAGGCTTAATACGTTCATAGTGTAACTACTAGAAACGACAGATGGTTCCTGTCAGAGGAATCGAAGAGACTTGAGGGTGATCACCAAAGAAGATGAAGGGTCTAGAGGCATCTTCCAGTGGCATGAAGACTATTCATAGAGGCCATTGACAGATGTAAGATAGTTGGATCCTATAACTGCAATAGAGGGAATGAGCTAGACAGTGACAGAGAAGACAAAGAGTCTCTACTGCTGGAGAGGTTGAGGAATCTCGGCATAACACCCAGTGATGATGGACGCATGTGTTTAAATTCCAGAGAAGTTGATGAGTTGTAATGATGATGAGGAGGAGCACTCAACATGGGGAGATCATGTAGAAGCGTTGTGAATATAGGATGCAGAAGATGCATAGAGAGAATAAAAATGCAAAACAAAGAAGAGATTGGGTGCTATTGAGAGTGATTCAGGTGTGTAGAAGGAGGGAGAGTGCAGCAGCTGAAATGCACAGAAGAGGAATGGTTCATAGAAGGGACATGGCACATAGAGCATAAAAGGTAGAAGAACATAAAGCATAAGGAAGGTGTGCAGGAAGACACTGATGCAGGTGGAGAAGAGTAGCGTAGCAGAACAATGATGAGATTGGTAAGACATTGATAAATATTGTATCATTGTGATAAATTTATATATAGAAAAATTTATATTTCATGGTGGTTGGCAGGTTCTAGGGAGGACTGTTGTCCTCAAAGGTTCAAGTGGGTGCTTGAACATAGGGAGTTGTAGCTTCCATCTGGTTGCAGCCAGAGAAACCAGGGTGGCAGGGTGGTGCAAGGGAGAACTGTTGTTCTATATTATATAGGTTGCTTCCTGTGTGACTGGAAGTTGGTGCTTCCATCCAGTTGATGTTGGAACACTTAGGGAGTTGTTGTTTCCTTCTAGTGGGTGCTAGAGAAACCAAGGAGTTGGTGCTTCCTTCTAGTGGGTGCTAGAGAAACCAGGGAGTTGGTGCTTCCTTCTAGTAGGTGCTAGATAAAATAGAGAGTTGGTGCTCTTGACAAGTTTCATCTTGAAAAACAGAGGTTGTAGCCTCACAATGATTTGGAGATCATATGTATGATAATGTATAGAATGTAAAGATTACTTATCATACCAAGAAGAAGAGGTTTTTACCCTTTATGGGTTTCCTCAGGAAATATATGTCTCTGTATATTTCATATGTGTGACTGATGTCGAATGTTCTATTGATTACCTCCTTGCATTATTGTGATTTTCATTAAGTGCTCTTCAAAGAGTTTAAAATAAGCATAATTGTTTAAGCACAGTAACAACTGATTCACCCCCCCTTCTCAATTGTCCAACAATGAACACATAAAGAATTTTACTTTGAGGAAAGGTTTAGATTGGCATTGATAAAAACCATACAAAGGAAATCCATGGGAAAGGAATAGAGGATGTAAGACACATGCAAAATCACAACAATGGATGGCACCACCATGAAGAGATACCAATGTAACGAGGAATAACGAAGGATTCTATTGTGGTAAGTTTGGTTACTTTTCTAAGCACTGTAGGAAGAGGGAATTTGATGAATCCAAATATAGAACGAATACTTGAAATTTTGTTTATAAAGATGTCATAGTAAGATATTTAAAAAAAAAAAAATTGTTTATTTCCAATTCTACTTTATCAGTACAAAATGATGATTCTTATGCATGCTTTATTGATTTTGGTACTTGAATTCATATTTCTTACTATACCGATTGGTTTGAAACTTATCATGAGACCAATAATGGTTCTAATATCTATCTAGGAGATGAAATATCACATCAAATCAAAGGCTATGGAGATATATGTGTGGCTTTGATAATAATGGTTCTAATATCTATCTATCAAATGAAATATCACATCAAATCAAAGGCTATGGAGATATATGTATGACTTTGACTAATGGTCATGAGAAAAAAATTAATGCAATGCAGGTTCCTAGAATAAAGAAGAATTTAATTTTAGTTTCCACTATTGCCGATTAATGTTTTAATTTTGAATTTATTAAGTCACAATGTTTTGTGAAGGACATACAAAATCACTACATAGTTGTACCAAAAAAATTCAAAGTTGGGGGATAGTACAAGCTTGATATCATGAGTAAAAATCACCAAACATTGGCATCAACAACTATGTCACAGAAATAATCATGGAATTAAAGGTATGATCATCTATACATAATGATTTCATATTACTTCATAAGAAATAAATAGTGGAGTTTCTTCCAAATGTTAAGAATGAACATATTGCATGTGAAGGGTGTGCACTTGGTAAACAATATAGGAAATACTTCCCTACATATACATATCAAAGGAAATGAGAAATTCATGAGATAGAGAATACATATGTGTGTGGTCCCATGCAAAGAAGGTCTCTTAGTGGAGCATACTATTTCCTTATCTTTATTTATGATAGAACTAGACACACTTGGGTCTATTTTATCATAAAGAAAAGTAGCATGTTTGAATATTTCAAAGAATTTAAGAATTTGGTTGATAAGAATGAACATATTGCATGTGAAGGCTGTGCACTAGGTAAAAAATATAGGATTGAGTTTCATACATATACATATCAACCGAAATGAGAAATTCATGAGATAGAGGATACAGATGTGTGTGCTCCCATGCAAACAAGGTCTCTTGGTGGAGCATATTATTTCCTTATCTTTATTGACGATATAACTAAACACACTTGGGTATATTTTATTATAAAGAAGAATAGAGTGTTTGAATATTTCAAAGAATTTGAATTTGGTTGAAAATAAAATAGGGAGGTACATTAAGATTCTCCAATAAGATCAAGGAGGAAAATACACATAATGGGAATTCATAAAATATTGCAAAAACAATGGGATTCAAAAATGGTTTACAGTGCCACATACTCCTCAATGGAAATGAGTAGATAAAAGGAATAATAGAACCTTGGTAGAATGTTCTTGGAACATGATTAAAGGTAAACATCTTACTAATAGTTTTTAGCTTGAAACAATCAATGTTGTTGTGTATATAAAAAATAGAAATCCTACAAAGAGTTTAGAGAATAAAACTCCTTTTGAAGAACTTTATGGCTATAAACCAGTGGTAAGCCATTTAATAATTTTGGAAGAAAATCATTTTCTCATGTTCCTAAAGAAGATTGGAGAAATTTTGATGTTAGGGAAATTAAATGCATTTTTATTGGTTATTGTATTGATCACAAAGAATATAAAATCTATTATCCCAACACTCATAATTTTTTTGCAAGTAGAGATGTATTATTTCATGAACATGTAGATGAAGGTCGAGAAAAATATAGTCATGGTGTATGGAATATTCCTAATGAGAATGATGGATGTGTCAAAGAAGAAGAAATTTTTGAGCAGGTATAAGTTGAAGCTTCAAGTAGCTAGAATTCACCAAGAAGACATGAAGGAACTCCAAAAACTAGGAGAAGAGATGAAGGACCTCCACAAATAAGAAAAATAGGTGAAGAGAATCCACAAATAAGAAAAAGAGGTTATGAGACTCCACAAAGTGGTGTAGCACGAAGGATATCAACACACCAAACTTATACACCTATAAGGTACAAAGATTATGAATTAATGACTCAAGTTATAAATGTAGTGGATCCTTTAAATTTTGAGGAATATAAAGACCATAAGTATCCATGGATTCCATGAAAGAAGAATATGATTTTATCATGAAAATGAAACATGGGGATTAACATAACTCGCTAGGAATAAAGTCTCTATATGATCAAAATGATTGTTCAAGTATAAATTTAATGTTGAGAGTAGTATACACAAGTATAAAGATAGATTGGTTTCAAAGGATTATTCATAGAAAGAAGAAATTGATTATGAAGATACTTTTCACTTGTATCTAAAATGAATGTCATTAGATTAAATATGATTGCAATGGCTAATAAGTATAATTGGAAACTACATCAGTTGGATGTTAAGTCAACTTTTCCGAATGGAGAATTAAAGGAAGATGATTATCTTGTGAAACCATAGGGATTTATAAATAAATCTCAAGACCATCTTGTTTGAAGGTTAAAGAAGAGATTATATGGACTTAAAAAGGCACCCAGATCACGGTATATGAAAATTGATACTTTCTTCTTTAAGCAAGGTTTTATTAAAGGTAAAGGTGATCCAAATATTCATATCAAGGATTAAAATGGTCACATGTTATTTTTATTTCTTTAATGTTAATGATCCAATCATAAGAAGAAATATTGATAAGTTGATTGAAGAAATTAAAATATTTTTGTCACAGGAATTTGAGATGAAAAATCTTCATAAGTTGCATTATTGTTTAGGCCTTCGTGTATGGAGAGAATATGATAAGACACTAGTCACACAAAAGAAGAATACAATGGATTTAATTAAAAGGTTTAATATGAGTGAATGTAAACCAATATGTACTCCACTAGAATAGAAAAATAAGCTCGGAGAGATGATGAAACAAAAAAAATGAAGTATAGACAATGGGTGGGAAGTATGAATTCTCTAACTACAACCAGGACATATATTTCATTTTCAGTCAGTATACTTAGTCAATGGCAAACAATTCAGTGTATCATTGCAGATCAAAGAATATTAAGACACTTTATCATTTTGTAAGAGAGAATATACAATCAAAGGAAATAAACTTATTATATTGTAATACAAATGATAATGTGGAAGACATATTTACAAAGCTTCTGGGAAATAAGAAATTTGAAATTTGTAGAGATAAATTACGTATTGTAGAAAATACATTTTTTCTATAAAAAGATAAAGTTAAAATAGATCTAAAAATTTATAAGTGTCCATGTCCATTAGGTATCAAAGTGTTCTTATTTAGTTCTCTAAGTATTCTAAGGATTTAGTTTAATCATCTATCTTCCTATAAATGTATTACTTTTCCATGCAATAATATTCAATTGTGTGTGTGAGAATTATATTTCACTTCTAAGTGAGTTTTGTTATCTGTTATTCAATCTCATGCAATGAGACGAGGAGGAGCTATTATATGTTGTTGAGTCTCCCGGTAGGCTGGAAACCCCGAGATTATCAAAGATTGTTGAGTCCTATAACACAGTGGAAACCCTGAGATTATCCAGCGTTCTCAATTTCAGTTGGGATGAATCGTTGATGAAGAATGACAAGCACCAAAAACCGCTAATGAAATATTGGTATCAGCAGAAGAGTATATAATTTGAAGAAAACGTATGTCTCGAAATGTTTATTGGATTCCATCGAATGACTTGTGAGTCATAATCTCTGGAATACAATTGACGTCTAACTCCAAGTGTTCATTCTATGGTCCAAGTGTTCATTCTATGGTTGGTATCGAAATGTTTTATTGTTTATCTGATTAATGTTGGAATATATAATTTATATATATAATTTATATTTATTGAGAAGTAGAGTCAATTTTTATCTGAGTTGTTTAATCTTATTTTTAGAAGGTTGTTTGAGAGTTGTTTTAATTTGATGTATGGTTGAGATATTCTTTCAATCTCTCCATTTATCTTTGAAATAAGTTATAACTGATAACAACCTATACACTCTATATAATAGAATCCAAATATATTCATTTATTATATAATTGATTATTTTTGTATATTATACTTTACTCTCTCATTTGAATAATTAAACAATTGCATTCTACGAACATATAGGCTGAGAGTTGGATCGATCTAGAAAGCCATGAGACCAACTACCCACAATCATTAAAACATTCACAAGATGTTCCTGAGAACCCGCCAATATATTCACATTCAACTCATCCCTCTTGCAAGGAATTACTATCTATGTTGTGTCTTTTGAATTTAAATATTTTCAGTGCCAAGCAAATGGGTAAGGTAACTATTCTTATAAAAAAATGTGAAAATCTAAAACATTAATTACCATGTAATGAGTCAATCATTAAATTATATTATTTTTAATGAATAATGTATTTAATTGTGTAAAGATGTATAAAAAAAATGAGTCAATAACTACCGTGCATGATACTTAATGCTAACGAAAACAAAAAAAATAAAAACATATAAAAACGATATGACTTTCCATTAATTACTCTTCAATTGTCATTGACTACTTAACACAGTGAACGAGGTCCATTTCTTCCAAATGAAATTCTGGAGAATGAACGTACATGCTAGTTAAGACTTGAAAGTTAAAGGCACGAAAGTTAGTAAGAAAGATTTGGAATCTTAGGCCAAACCTTCTCGAATAAGAATTAATAAATAATAAACAAAAATGCTATCTTCCATTATTTGTCATTTTCCATGTATGCACTTTCGATGTATTAACAATTCAACATGGGCATTCTTCCCATATACCATATGTTTGTGTATACGTTCTTATTAAATAATAGTTTCAACGAGATTGTAATTTTCCATGTATGCACTTTCGATGTATTAACAATTCAACATGGGCATTCTTCCCATATGCCATATGAGTGTGTATACGTTCATATACAAATGCATATGCATACATTTGGAATTGATTTTACCAAAAATGAAATAACATAGGAAAAATTATGCAAAGACGTAGTCCAAATGTTCAACTTTTTTAACTTTCTTGACACAATTTGTAAAATTTTTTTTTTTCAAAATTTAATTTGAAATTTATAAATTTTTATATTTTAGTAGTTGAGATTACATATTTCAGGTGTAATAGATCTTTTGAGAGAATTAAATTGAATTTTGTATTTAGAAATGTTTTTTAAACAATGTAAAAACATGATTTTTTCAATAGAGGTGATAGTTACCTAAAATACAAAAATATGGAAAGATTAGACAACCCCCTTTGATTTACATAATTGTGGACATAAAAAAATGGTGACAATATTGTGTCGGGTAGTTAAAATGGGTGGTGTGGAAATGTGTATTTGTGATTGTATCTTTAAAAGGATATTATATATGAAAAAAATGAATAGGTCTTGTATGTGTATTTGTTAAAGTGATTTTCATATATATATATATATATATATATATATATAGATAGATATAGATATATAGATGGAATAATGGTTAAGAACATTTGTTTCCTCCTAAGAGATCACAAGTTCAAATCTAGAGGTAGGTAGGTTATGTATACAAATTACTTTTCCTTTGACTACTAATATTTTTCTTCTTTCAAAATTTGTACAATAGAAAAAATGAAACAGTTATTGGTGTAAGATACCATATCTATTATAATAACTGAAAACATAAGTGGAACAACACAATAGATGAAACCACAACACCAAAATAATACTTTATTGGTAGGAAACAATGTTCGCTTTCCTCTTCTAGGGGGAAACATCCAACACAACAACGCTCTATTATAACAATTCTGAAGACAAAACTTATCATGACTCCTACTCTTATATATACTAATTCTATATTATAAAGATCATTCTAGAGGAAGATCCTTCTAGAAGTGTAAGCTTCTATTAGGTCTTATTACATTGACTTTTTCCAATTTATTAAATACGCCTTATTAACTAATTTTGGCCTTTATTACATGGAAATATATTATTATATCTACCTGAGGGGTTAGGGAGGTGAGGTCCCTAACATGCCCTCCCCCTTGAAAAATATATTTCTACTTGAGGCTTGAGATTATGAAATTGTTGCAGACTGGTAACAAACTCCCAAGTGGCATCTTCGGGAGTTGTATATTTCCATTGCACTAACACTTCTTGGATGGTACGCTGATGGAGACGACACTCGCGTTGGTCCAAAACTACTTGTGGGTGCAACCAAACAAAACCTTATTTATCCAACTCAGAGAAACTAGTTTGAGTTTGGTACTTAGTACCATTCACCTTCTTTAAGCATGAAAAATGAAAATAGAATGGATCTTAGAATGACGGCGCAAAGCTAACTGGTAAGCCACTTGCCCCACTCACTTGAGAATTTTTTAAGCATGATAAAATTTCGGAGAAATCTTCTAACATTGGTTTTTTTTTAGTGAAGTCTACTTATAGGGTTGTAGAAGAAGAAACACCTACTCCCCTTCCACAAATTGTTGTTCAAAATGACCTTTATATTCTTTTTGCTTCATGTGATTCTGAGCCATGGAAAAAATTGTTTTGAGGGTGTAGAGAATGGCCTCATGAACTGCAATATTTTTGTCAACCTCCTCAACCTTCAATACACCTGGCATGTAGGAGAGAATTGATGGTGGATGTTTTCCATAGAATTATTAAAAATGAGTCCTCTGAGTAGCGACATGGTAATATGTATTGTACCACCATTCAACAAGGGGTACCACTAGGCTTGTTGATTCTGTCATTTAGATGAAAAACATCTCAAATAGCTTTCCAAACACTTGTTCACACCTTCAGTTTGACCATCAATCTAGGGATGATAGGAAGTGATGACATGCAATTGGGTTCCCTAGATACAGAGCAATTATTGCCAAAAATTGTTGGTAAAAGTCGGATCTTGGTGAGAGACAATAGAAAGAGGCATGCCATGAAGCTTGAAGATATTATCCATGAAAATTTGAGCCAGTGTGGAGGATATGAATGGGTGTTGGAGAGCACATAAATGAGAATATTTGGAAATAAAATCAACTACCACCATGATGACTAAGTTATGGCTCGATCTAGGTAATCCAACAATGAATTCCATAGAAATATCCTACCAAATAGATGATGGAATTGGGAGCGGTTGGATTTTTCCTAGGGTCTTGACTATTTCTCCCTTATTTTGTTGACATATATCACATTTAGGTACATATGTGTGGACTTCATGTTTCATACCATCCCAGAAAAAAGAGCATTTGACCCTTTCATATGTTTTGGTGAACCCTAAATACCTGGTTGTGGGGGAAGCATAAAGTTATGAAAGAACCTAATATTTAAGTTGTAATTGTTTGATAAGATACAAATGACCTTTGTATAGAAGATCATTATTGTTCCAAGAGTACACTAGATAAATTAGTGAATTGGATTGCAACTCTTGGATAAGGCCCTAAATTTTGGGGTCTTGCATCCATTTCTGGTGAGTCTCTTGGAGCCAATCTGATACAATGAAGGAGAGACAAAAAAGGGACCCTTTGTCTTCATATTTCCAGGAAATAGCGTCAACAACCACATTTTAATTTCCCTTATTCTAAATTATATCATAATCATATCCAAAGAGCTTGGTGACCCGTTTTTGTTTCTATGGGGAGGAAACTTCTTGTTCAAGAAAATGCTTGAGGTTCTGATGATCAGTTTTAATTTGAAAGTGTTGGCCCAATAGATAAGAATGTCATAGATACAAAACATGTAGAATAACCAACATTTCCTTTTCATATATGTATTGGCCCAACTAGTGCTTCGAAATTTGTTTTTTGTTGAAGGCCATTGATCATCCTTCTTGAATAAGAACTATGCCAATTCCTTGTCTGGATGCATCACATTCCATGACAAAATTATTTTTGAAGTTGGGAAGGGCCATGATAGAAGTTTTGCACATAACCTCTTTCAAAGCATGAAAGGATTGATCAACTCGAGGAATTTAATTGAAAGCATTCTTTTTAACGAGAGCAATGAGAGGTGTTGGAATTTTTCCATAGTTCTTAACAAATTTGTGATGATATCCCATTAAACCCAAAAAACCAAGCAAACTCTTGAGAGTTTTGGTGTGAGGCTAATATTGCATAGCTTCAATTTTCTTAATATACACCCTCACACCACCCTTGCCAACAATATGACCCAAATACTCCACTTCTTAGGCTCCAAAGGCACATTTAGATTGTTTGAGGAAATGTTGGTATTGAGAAATGAGATGGAGAACTTTATCCACATGGAAAATATGCATTGTCCATGTTTTACTATAGATGAGAATATAATCAAATAAAACTAAGACAAAATCAGTGATAAAAGGATGGAAGACATGATTCATGATACTTTGGAAAGTGGAGGGGGAATTGCACAAGACAAATGGAATGAACAAGAACTCATAATGGGCCTCATGAGGGTGAAAGGACATCTTGGGAATTTCAACCTCTTTCATATGTATCTTGTGATAACCAAAATGAATATCAAGTTTAGTAATGTAGTGAGAACCACTCAATTCTTATAATAGATCATGAATGACAAGAATGGAAAACTTGTCATTGATCGTGATTTTGTTGAGAGAACAAAATTTGGAACACATGTGCCATGTGCCTTCTTTCTTGAGGACTATGACCACATGAGAAGAATAGGGTTTGGTACTCTAGCAGATTCAATGGGAACTGGTGATCTCAAGGGAGCTTGTTGTTATTCCTTGGAACTTATATTGTTGGCCATCCTGTTGAAACTACATGGTCAATTCCTTAAAATCCATGAGGATGGGACAAAGAGGGTATAAAAACTATGCACCTAACACAATGTCACAACCACACATATCGATAATGAACATATGAAACTTCAGGTTGTACTAGCCAATTTGGAGACACATATTTTCACAATTCTCTCCACATTTCAAGGAACCTCTTTTGATAATCATGATTTGGAGCATGGATATAGCAATGGGTTTATTGAGAAATGAATCAATGAATTAAATTATGAGTTCTACCACTGTCAATTAGAATGATTCCCTTTTGATTTTTAATGTAGCCAATTAAGATGCCAGAGTGATAGAAGATGGCCCGGGTAGCTAGGCTGCATCAAAATCCTCGATATCGTCTTCAACAAGATCCTCATAGATGGCCATGAACAAATTTTGTTCCTAACAATTGTGCCCCCAAAATTAATTTTCATCACAATTATAGAAAAGACCTTTGATTTGGCCTTCAATCATTTATGCTCGCCTTAATTTTTGGTTCTTGAGAGGGTTGGGATGAGGTGTAGGAGTGGGAGGGTGAGGGAGTGGAGGCAAATAAGGTTTGTGGTGTTGGAAAAAAATAAAAAGTTGGGATTCCTTGGCACGTTGAGTAGCTTCCAACCAAGTTTAGGGGTGAGTCATGAGGACTTGGGCTTGGATGTCATCCTTGGGGCCATTGATAAATCATTTTCAGAAAAAATGTATCAGACATTCCCTATGTTCTAAAAGCTAATTTCTAAAATGAAACTATAAACTCCTACATTATACCTGATTATTTCAATTTTGTTAGATGGCCGAGGGAGTGTGTATCAGTGTCAAAGCAGTCATAAATTTCAACCACAAATTGGGTCCAAGACACATATCCTTGGCATGATTTTTGACACCATTTCCACCATTTCCAACGTTAAGGGTCCAAATAGAGTACACCATAACAAATTTTGTCCAATTCATCAGTGATGACATGCAAGGAGAAGTAGTGTTCCATTTGAGTGACCCAACCAGTCAGATCTGAGCCATCAAATTTGTTCACCTCCACTCATGGAAGAAATAGATCATGATGAAAAGGGTTGGACTAAAAGTCTTTGGAATTAGAGGAAGAGGTACCTTCGAGGTTACAAAGTTGGTGAGATGAGGAATGGAGTCCAGAAATGGGTAGTTTTTCGAAGACCTTGGCAGTAAATGAGTCAATATGAGACTCAAGGTGGGATTCACGTTGGTTGGAAAGGTGAGAATTGATGTCCCTCTTTGGTTCCTCTTTTAGGTAGTCAATTTTGCAGTCAATGTGAGTAGCTATGCAATTTTCAAGGTCTTGGTTGTGAGTATTGGCCATCATGAGGTGAAAACACATGGGGAGGCGGGAAATAAAGGTGGGTAAAAATGGTGGTAGGGCCCATGGAAAAACAAGGATAATATTTTATAGGTATCAGTATGATCAAGACGAAAAGAGGAGTACAATGGAATAGGTCCCAAGTAGGGGTGTTAGAAAGGGGGTTGGGACGATAAGAAAACAAATGGCTAAAAAATGATAGGTATCACTATGATTAGGATGAAAAGAGGATTCCAATGGGATAGGTCTCAAATAAAGGTGCAGGCGGGCCCAAAACTCATTTTTTTTTTTTTATTCCTATAGAGTTCTACTCCGATCTGTAGTGTTGAAAGACCCAAATTATTAACAGGAAAAAATGTGTAGTAATTTCACAACCAAAATGAAAGAGGTAAAGTTGCATGGCAATAGATTTTGTCTTTTTTGTTTATGTTTCTGTCTGAAGGGTTAGAGTATTCATGGTTTCTAGAGAGAATGGTTTTCCCTATGCTATATCTCTCTGATATACATGTGGGTTCCAACAATAGAGCTCTTCCCAATATCTCAAGGAACCAACTATGGAGGCTAGACTGTGCCCTTAGCCATACTACCTCAATATCGAGTTACTAGAGAGTATAATCGAGTGTTTTTCTCGGTGGCTCTATAGCAGTTATGAGGTCAATTGGTTTATCTACAAGGGGCTTTAGGATATCTAGTTCGATCTATATACAGGTGTTATCTAATGTGATACCACTCAATGGGGTACCAATAGGGTTTACAAGGGTGTCCAACAATGTGCACTTCAGTACCATGTGTAATTCCTACGTGTATGCTTCCCCAATGTGCATTTATGCATTGAATGACATATATATGTACATTTAAGATGTTGGAATATGTCTTTACCTTGAAAAAAACAATCCTTTATTTTCTGCCAAGGAAAGTGATTTGATAACACTTGTAAGGTACCAGATCTATTACAATAGCCGAAAACAGAAACATTGTAGAGAATAAAAGTGGAACAACATAATAGATGAAACCACAATACCAAAATAATACCTTTATTTATAAGAAAAAAATTCCACTTGCCTCTTCGAGGGGGCAACCTCCTCATTCTAGAGGAAGATCATTCTAGAAGAGGAAGCTTCTATTAGGTATTCTTACATTGACTTATTCCAATTTATTAAATAGGCCTTATTAACTAATGTAGTCTTTATTACATGGAAATATATTATTCTATCTACCTGAGAGGTTAGGAAGGTTAAGTCCCTAACAATTTGCCAATAAATTCGACCTCTTATTTTAAATATGCATTTTTTCCATGTTAGATCACCTAAGTTTTGTGTAGGTAGACTCTACCTTAATACATATCCATTTTTTGTAATCTTAGATAAACTAAGTTTATCAAAGCTCATAAACTTACTGCTTTTAAAAAATGATGGTGATCCTGAGAAACAAAGTCACACTTGGGAAAATGGAAAGACACCTATTATTAGAGGAACCATACTCATGCTATGCACTTGTAAGTCATTTAATCTATATCAAAAAACTGAATTTAGCTTACTAGTGAAATATTTGTATCGATTTACACTATATCAAATAACTGAATTGTTGAGTTGCTGTTGCTTTTGAATTATCTACTATGAGCATGTCGATATGTTTCTACTCCAGGACGTTCCTAAACTTTACGTAAGTACCCAAAACAGCCACCACCTATAACCAAGCATGGAGGTCGCTCTTTATTTGACTTCATATAGTTGGTTATCCATAAACCTTGTAGTTGTTTGTATGTTCCCTAATCCCTTGCTTGCTGGGAAACTATGGCCTTGAAACTCAATACCGATCTCGTGAAGAACGAACCAATAATGGGTCTACTACCAAGCATGGGAGGCATTACTTACATATAGTCAGAGCCCATCCTTCCTACCAGCATGCTAGGCAATCCTTTTTCGAACATTACAAATTTATTACAAGCTTGAATAAATTTTCCTTAACTAGTCGCTTATAAGCCAATTTATTTAGAGATCAAACTGGAATAAAGAAAATTTTCCATAATCATAGTGTGATCTTTTTTCTAACAATTTCGTTGCAAATCAAACTGGCATAATCACCATTTCTATGAAATAACAAAAGAAAAAAAAAAATTATGAAATATTATGCCAACCAATGTCGTGGAGTTAAACACTTTTAGTTCCCCCACTTTCTTTGCAGGCCAGCCAAACTTAGAAGCATTTTCCGGGCAAAGCGTTTTATCATAATTCCTCTAAATGCAAGTATTTTCTCCAACAGTCAACCAAAACCTTAAACGCTTCTATTGAGTGAACATCCCGAGCTAAAAATTCAGGCACCTTTTCCCAGTGCAGCCATTTCTATGTAATAAATCCCATGGTTACATCATTTTAACAATCTTTGTAGTCCTACTCACAAATTAAGTCGGGCCATTGTCCAGTAGAAATTTGCATGTCGTTGTTGCAAACTATTTCCTCTACAATTATAGATAGACGCGATAACCTATATCACTAACTTCTCTGCATGGTTTTCTCTGTGCAGGGCATGGAGACCAGTGTGCGATCACACTTGAGATCGATTCCCACAAGGTAAATGTCAATTTGAGTGACAGGAGAATAAGAATTACTTAGAAAATATATTTATGAATGATTGCAGTGAAGCATGGATTCAAGTGCTCCGAGAGAGATAGGTCAGTCATTGCTTTCGTGGTGGAAGGTAAGACCATGCGATCGATAAGGATTTCTTTCATGCAACTTGATTGCGGGATAGATTGATTTGACTAGCCGACTAGGTGGGTTCATTTGTGCTTCCATGACAGAGAACACCGGTCAGATAGATATCTAGGGATGTTATTTTTCGATTACCTTGACATTCAAGCTGTGTGGAAACTCATTTCAAATAATTTGGAAAATATATTGAATCCTAGCTCTGCTAAACCCTAATGCAAACTCATCAAACTCTACAGAGCCATGCTAGTAGGCATCTATTGGGGGAATAGCTGCACACTGCAGGGTATGCATGTGGCTAGTTGTCACTGATGCAAGAAAACCCTGTCACTGCAACATTGTTTCCATGCAAATTTTGGAGTCCCTAGCTATTCAAGTAGTTGTTTTTTAATCCGTTCATTAATACAGGTAAGCTTATTTTATCTATTTTTAATTTATTTAGTTAGATTCTTAGAATTTTTATAAATTTCCGTGGAGAATTTTATGATTTATTTTCTAGTAAATATTTAGTAAATTTATTTTTAAAATTGAAATCTTTGGTATACATTTGTAGCATTAAATTGCCTCTGCATTGATGGTGTCCTATGGCCATAAGTCGTAGAGGTTCCATCGTTACTCTTTTACCATGTACTAGGATTATGTAGCAAGATTATGCTAAGACTGAAGTGATAGTTGTCTTGGCTCTTTGGCGAAGTATATAGACTTGGATTGTAGGTAGAGGAAACACTTTCAAGCAATGTTAGGAGAGGAATGGGCATCTGCACCTGTTAGGAGGGGTGGTCCGTCTATGATAATGGAGCAACGAGGAGGATCTGCCTAAATTCCTAGAGAAGGGCATGACCGAGGTAATTAATCACCAAGTGGTTACCAAAATCTGATTGAATCATAGTCGTACTTCTTCTTCGTTCATATTTTGTCCAAATACGCCCTATTTTGGGTAACAATTTGGTCATGGAAGGAATTCATAACAAGACTTATAAAAGGAGACTTTATGAAACAGTGAAATAAAACAATAAACTATTTCTGAAATGATTGTGTTTTTTTCTTAACTTAAAAGTGTCTTGAGAGGAATGTCATATGCATCCTGTGTGGCCATTTTTTTTTGCAAGGAGTACCTTGGGACGTGCTTGCAAAATTGGTTTAAGAAGCTAAGAATTAGAATTTTTCTTTAATCTTCCTATGTTTCTTTTTTTTTTTTTTAAGAAGTTAACAATTATAATTTTTCATTAAGCTTCCTATTCTTTTTTCAACTTTTGAGCTTGTTTTATTTAAATATAATGTAAACTTGTATGAATAAAATTCCATTATTTTACATGTTTGAATAACATTCCATTATTTTATATTTTATATAAACTCCTAATTCCATTATAATGGTGGATGATGATGGAATTATAAATTTCTTAATAAATAAATTATTTTAAAAACAAAACTCAATAAAAAATCAGCTACCAACTTAAAAGAAAGTGTACTCAACAGAAGCCGAATCAACAAAGCATTATCATTATCACTATGTAATACATTCATTATCTCCTTTTTAACAAAAAGACTTTAGCATTTCACGCTGGTTGCCAGCTTTGACTTCTACAAACTCTTGCATATAAATAAATAATCTTACATTATTCATCATAATCGGCCGTAGAATTTATATATTAGCAACATACATTACAAACAATAAACTATCTCTCCCTTATGAACAGCCATTATCTAATAAACTAAAACTAAACAATCATAAAAAAAATCGATTGAAAGAAGCAATGATAAAGATATAGTGTTTAAAATGTACTATCTCTCTCCCTTGTGAACAGACATTAGCTCGAGAAGCTACAGATAAAAACATTCATTGACATTGCTGACATTAGTAAAAAAAATTAAGATTGACATTGCCGAAAAAACATAGATACCTAACGGAAAGAAATTTATGCGGTATGAATCATGGATAATTCAACTTGCCACCGTAATGTAATAATTCAATCACTCTAAAGTATAAGAGACATCCATTCCATCATGGAAATCCCCCACAGCTATTGACTTAGAACCACGTGGCCTTGTTTAGTAATATATATGAAACGTGAATGCCTGGCTGGATTTGGCGTTACCGTCACCATTGCAGGCATTTAAAAAATAAAATATTTATAAAACAAGATTACTCTTTGTTTTATCATTGAATCTATTCAAACAAGTTGAGCCTATTGTTTAACAAAAATTTTATTAAAAACTTTTATACGTATTTGTCCCTATTAAGGCCTATTCATATATTTTAATTAGATATATTAAATAAGATGAGGAATTTAAGAAATAATTAAATACTGGACTATAAAATACATCTTACATGGCTGGATTCAATAAATATTTTGTTATGAAATTAATTATTGGGTTAAACATAACTATTCTTAATTAAATACATAAATTAAGAAGAATTTAAATTAATGTGATTTAATACTGTACAATGTTGAATTATTCAGTTTATTGTACAATTTCTTTAATACTTTACTGTGTAAAATATATTTGCTTCTTTCCGATTAATATTTTTTTCTTCCTGAATTAAAATATCTTTTATAAAAACAATTATTTGAATAAATATGATCAGTAATAGTTAAATAGATGGAAAGCAGAAACTAAGCTGTGTGGCAGCTATCTCGGTGTTTCTTTCCTGTGTTTTCGATGTTAGAAAATATGAAGCAATGTAAAGATGCCACGGAAAAACCTGAAGTAATCGCAGGATTTCCAAAACTGGGTATCTGCAATTAAACAAAACACTGGTATGAAGATAAATGCACACTCTCTGCATTTATTATTTATGGTTTAGCCATAGTACGTAAGCAAAAGAGCAAGCTAGCTGAACCCAAGAATCCAATTATGTTCTCAGTCGAAAGATCAAAATCATTTCTCAGAATAAAATTACCACCCTAATAGAATATAACCATCATATTTATAATGGGCACATTTAATGATCTTTTGACGATAAATTTCAATTTTATGGTTATCAATTGAAGATGCTAGCATATTCTTTGCCGTCCTTCCAAATCAATGAACCAGATCTCATGTTAATAACTTTCTAGCATTTTTAAAAGCTTCAGTTAACCTGTTTACCTTTTAGCATTTACTTAATATGATTAAAAAATTACTGTGTGACCATCTAATTGCCACGTTCAAATGATTAACAAATTTAATTGAATTTACAAATTTACTCCACTATTAACTTTTTATCATTTTATAGTATTACATTTACATTTGTGTTGTTTACTTATAACAACCATAATTACAATCAATAATTTCATATTCTTTAGTGGTTAGCTGGACAGGTTTGCTACATCAAAGCAGGCCATTTCATATTTTGCTACAGTCGAACAGGTCGTTTCATATTCTTCAATCGGCGGCTGGGCACGTTTGCTACAGCCGAGAGGCCGCACAGCCTTATGATAACGCTGAGATCTTACTCTACGGCTCCAGAGCCCATCTTAATCTTCATCCCTCTGGTTCGGATCAGTCGAAGTCCTCCTCCCACACCTCCAACCTCAGGCCCTTGCTCCCGCGCATTATGTTTAGACCCGCATCGGCTATGGTGCATTATGAATCCTCTCCATTGAATATAGATAAGAACCATGAAAATTACAGAACCGAGAATACCAATCTACAATCTTATATACATACTGGGTGACTCTGATTAGCTGTATAAGATTCATGACAGTAAGGGTTTCGACATTTACCAGCAGCCAGTTAGCGGTTGTGCTAGTAATACCCTCATTCTGTCTTATTTTTTTTTATTTTTTTTGGGTGATTCTGATTAGCTGTATGAGATTCATGACAGTAAGGGTTTCGACATTAACCAGCAGCCAGTTAGCGGTTGTGCTAATAGTACCCTCATTCTGTCTTATTTTTTTTTTTTACAGTAATATTGAGCATCAGGTCCCCCAAGATTCTGTCGTTTGGGAAGGATATTTTGCGCAACATATATATCTCTTTTCTTAATAATATTCTCGATCCTCAGTTTATAAACGCTATTCTGAAAATTTTCAGTCATTAGACGAATTAGCAACGAGTCAGAATCAAAATAATTATGAGAATAGCAATAGTTTGCTCATAGTGTTGAAGAAAAACCTTAAGGGGAGTTTGTTCATGCACATTCTAGTATGTAACATCAATTTGATTTTTTCTTTCACGGTAATGTTTTACTACTAGCGTTTACCGCCCTCTGATCCCTGTTTGCAATTAATTGCAGATCAATATTCCAAAGTCCTCAACATTGTAAGTATAGAAAACATCTAATTTTTTTATGATGCAAAATTCTTATCCCAACACATTAAATGAATATAATAACAAAAATGATGAGTAATGTATAAGACTAGCAACAACCACTTTATAAAAGTGGTTGATATAAGTAGATGGGCGTCATTAATTTTAAAAGTCATTAATTTTAAAAGGTAGAAAATGAAGTTCGGTCTATATCAACCACTTTTATAAAGTGGTTGTTGCTAGTTGACGACCGGCATACTTTGGAAACTACCATTAATATATGATTAATGTATTATTTAATTATTACATTAATATAATATATAATAATAACTTATTAATATAATACATAAATGTGTTTTATTAATGTATTAATTAATTAATACATTAAGAATACATTAAACACATTATAAAAGTATTGATACA
>ML781357.1:29646-73552 GCA_009831015.1 Picea engelmannii | reverse complement strand
TCTTTTTGCTGTAATCCTTCGCTGCATGCAAAAAACAAACTTCAATTCGCAAACGCGACTGAGCATAAAAAACTTAAATTATCAAATGTTTACAGAATGCGTATGGGTCGCTGTGTGGCGGTTCAAGTCGCGCGTGCATGCAACTGTCCATTAAACGCCCTTCCCCATGCGTGGATGCATGCCGCTTTGTGTAATGCGTGGAGGTCATGGCGCCGCTCTGTGTTATGCGTGGAGGTCGTTGCATTCATACATATTAATCACTGAACGTGTCAATTATACATGCGCACAGTAAATTTTTAAGTATTCTTAGGTAAATGTAAAAAAGTAAACATGTTAACGGATGTCTTTATAAATGCACGAAAGTTATGAGCAATAAATCTGGTTCATTCATTTTGGAGGACGACTAAGAATATGCCCGCATCTTGAATGCTTATCCATCAGATTAGGGTTAAAAGATCATTAAGATTAAAAGATCATTAATTTTGCCCATTGCCAATAGGTATATGCCTATCGGCGTAACTAACACATCCGCTAACTGGCTATTGGTGAACGCCGAAACGCTTACCACCATGAATCCCATATAGTTGATAAGAGTCACCCACTATATAAGATTGTAGACTGGTATTCTCGGCTCTGTAATTTTCATGGTTCTTATATATATTCAATGGAGAGGATTCATAATGCACGTCGGTATTGCAGTGATGGTTAATAACCCTAAACTCTTCCAAGTGCAAGACCCTAAACTACTCAAGTGTTGTTTCTTGCTTTGGATTGACAACAGAAAAATTGTATGTTGCGTCAGCTTTTTCTGCTCTCATCGCTGCTAGCCATATATCTGGATTCGTAGGACTTTGAAAATGACCATATGAAATGGCATCGAAAATATCAGGGTTAGGATAGTACCATGAATATCCGGTGTGGGTCTAAACATGCAGGAGAAATGGCCCAAGCTTAGAGGTGTGGGAGGAGGACTTGGACTGATCCCATCCAGAGGGATAAAGATTAAGATGGTATATGGAGATGTAGAGTAAGATCGTAGCGTTATCATAAGGTTGCACAGCCTCTCAGCTGTAGCAAACGTGCCCAGCCACCGATTGAGGAATATGAAACGACCTATTTGGCTGTACCAAATGTGCTCAGCCACCGATTGAAGAATATGAAAAGGCATGCTTTGCTGTAGCAAACTTGCCCAGCTAACGATTGATACAAATTTAAATTTAATATTATAAAAAGGTAATAGTGCTATAAAATGATAAAAAGTTAATAGTGGAGTAAATTTGTAATTTCAATTAAATTTGTTAGTCATTTGATTTTTAATCATATTAAGTAAATGTTAAAAAGTAAACAGGTTAACTCAAGCTTTTAAAAATGCTAGAAAGTTATGAACATGAGATCTAGTTCATTGATTTGGAAAAAGGCTTGAAAGTTATGAACATGAGATCTAGTTCATTGATTTGGAAGGACGACTAAAAATATCCTAGCTTCTTCAATTGATAACCATAAGATTGAAATTTATCGTTAAAAGATCATTAAATGTGCCCATTGTCAATAGGTGTATGCCCTTCAGCGTAATTAAATTTATTACCATATATTTTTATTTATTTATTATGCAGAAAGGCAAATACCTATTGGAGATCGGCACAATTAATGATCTTTTATTCTTAAATTCTAATCTGATGGTTAGGCATTGAAGATGTTGGCATATTCTTAGTCATCCTCCAAAATCAATGAGTCAGATTTATTGTTGTTAACTTCTTTTTACTTTTTAACATTTACCTAATCATATTAAGAAATTAATGTAACATCATGTGATTTCCACGTTTAAATGATTAACTTTTGGGATTCTTTAACTATCCTGGAGTTTCATTATCTAGCTCAGTTATTAGCGTGTTTCATTTCTCATTCTCTACCTCATTCTGTCTTTCGGCATTCACCAGTTGCAAACTTGCTGTGCTAGTTTTTAAAGTCGATTAGAATTTTGATTCCAATAGCTTTTGATTCTTATAAATGCTTCATAAATTCAAAACAAAAATAAGTTCATGTTCATAAACTAACTCTGCGACGGAGATCGAAAGACCTTTCCGTGACAAGGACTTCCATGGTGTGCCATTTGGATGGAGAAGCCCGGGCTGGAAGACCAACGCAAATTTGAAGAAGTCCATTGAATACCATCCCAGACTTTTTTGTATTAAACTTCACATTCTACCACTGTTATTGAGCAAATTGAAGAAGCATTTATTTTCTCAGTCTGAATTGTATCCTCTTGTCTAAACAAGGGAATTTGAAAACAACATTAGATATGGCGAACCAGCTTAGATGCGTTGCAATTTGCATCCTGGCGTTGTGATCCAGCTTAGACGTACTGCAATTCTCATTCAAGTGTTTCTTGTTGCTGTTAACAAGCAAAACCAGGATGAGAATTGCAACTTGTTTAAGCTGGTTCGCCATCTCTAACTTTGTTCTCAGAATCCCTTGTTGACCCAGCGGGATACAATTCAGATTGAGCAAATAACTGTTGTTTCAATCTCCTCAATAACCATTGGATAATGTCAATTTAAGTAGCAAAATCACTATAATTGTATTCCATGGATCTCTTTCAGCCAAGGCGTATGTATCCAAAATGAGTGAAATTTCGTTGCAATTTTCCATGGCATCAAATCTATCCAGAATTATAAAACAGAGATCAATTAATCTCAATAACAGTGAGGCCACAAGGGCACATCACACGTGAGTCTACACTCACATAATTTGTTGTATTACTTTAATAAATTGCTTACAAATAAATAGGCTAGGTAAGCCTATAACAAACCCCTATATTTGTGGATTTAAAACTAATGCAAACCTAAACATGAACAACTTAGTTACATAAATATTAACTAAGTATCCTAATTTCTACATTATTCCAAAACTCCCCCTAATGGAGAAATTAATTTTCTACCAAACATAACAAAGCATAACATAACATGTTTGTTGGTCTCAGTCTCAGCTAAGATTACAAATTAACAATTTCATCTTGACCTTTCTTAATGTATATGGAGCTTCTTCCTTGGCTTTCTACTCCATATATGTTTCATCTTGACTTTGTTCTGCTTCATAGCCCTTTTTGCTTTGTTCCTCGGCATTTTGGAATTTGTCTTCTGATTATTGTTCTTTGTCCTCAACAATTATACATTTTCTTTGTCCTGAGAACATTTGTCTTTAATGTTTGCAAATGCTTCCAACTCCACATAAATATGTTGCTCCCATATTTGGATACAATTAGCAATGTCCTGCTCAACGGACTCTTGCAACATTATCTCATAGTAGTACTTTATTTCTTCAGGACTCCACTTTATAAAAAATGACTCAATTTCTATATCTGTAATGAAGTCTTCTTCTTCTTAAGTGTCCATACAATCCTCATCACAATCTAATGTTTCTTTGCATTTATCATAATATGGATTTTGAATCCATTCCTCAATAAATTATAATTCTTCATCAAACTTATCTCGCACTTCACCTAAGTGTTTCACATCACATTCTTCCTTAGCAAACCCTGCACACTCAAAAGCATTCATTAGAATATCAAAACAATTTTTGCTATTTTCATTTTGCTCTTCTAAGAGAGCTTTTTGATTTCTCTCCTCTTCGTCTTCCTTCCCTTCCTTCTCTGCAACAATAAAGTTGTCTTCCACTTGATTTGTGTATGCAAGTGGACCATTCTTCTCACCAAAACAACAATTCATCAATAAGATGTTTCTCATGCATCAATTTTAACCACTCTTCATTAGATGAATTGTCTTCATCAAATCTGACTTCATATGTCTCTTCTTCAAAGAGATTTTCCCCCACAAGGTTTTCATTCTCATTATCACAATTAGCTACATACACACTTTCATCATCAATCATTACGATTTCAATGCAATCATTTCCTGTCTTTATTTCAGTTATAAGACTGTCAATACACTCACCATTTTCAACAGCAATGACGTGATTAATTTCGTCTTTAGCTATCTTGCTCCCCCTCACACTAAACTTCATCTCTATATTATCCCAAAACATTTTTGCATTCTCTATTTCACCAAATTCATATAACAGAGAAGACAAGATGTCATTATTCAATGCTGAACTAACAAGATATAATGTTAATTTATCTCTTCTCTTCTCAGTAGGATCTTCATAACTATTTTGAATAAATTCCCATAAATATACTAAGACAAGTAAACCTTCCATTTTCGTTTTCCAAAGATCAAAATTTTTACGTGAAAATGATGGTAAAACTGGCATTAACCTTTTCATTATTGCATTGATTTCTTCATCTTCATCAATCTACTCTAGATCCGCAATCCGATCCTAGTCTCCATCAGGTATGTCTTCCTCTGTTACTGCTGAAGACACTTTATATTTACCTGCAAAATATATTTCCTCTTGCTGATTCTTCCTCCACTTGTGTTTCATCTCTCTTTGGAGCTGTTTAATTCTCCTTTGCTGACCCATGACAACTTCATTCTTGTCATTCACCTCCACAGAGTTCCACTTCCATAGTGGAAGCTCTTCTTTAATGAATTCGATGCACACACAATCCCTCTCCTACACTGGGATCAACAATGGAATGATCCTCTTCTGTGCACTACCTTCATAATCAACTCAAATTTTCTTCTCAACAACTATCACAACACGGCCCTCGACTATCCTCCACACGCGGGCTCCTTTGCTCATGTTAATCTTTGGTTAAAATTAAACTAGATGAGACTTACCAGCCTTAGTTTTCCAAGCTATCAAATCAAACAGATAATAATCACCGCATAAATTATCTATTCCGATGTTTGGAATTTCACCCGATAACTTATTTATTCTGAATGACTTGCAACATCGATCTAGCAGAAATTCAAATTCGAATCCTCGGGCAACAATTTATTCCTCAAAAAACATCAATGGCAGACAAGCAATGACTTACAGATATTTCATGCGATTCAAGGAGCCCAGAGATTCAAAAACCGATTAGTAAGGCTTCCATCTGTTGCATTTTCTACCATAGTTATGCAACATTTACCTCTAGTCTAAAGCACCTTGACTGTTTAGAAGCTAGTTGTCCACGAACAGATCGTAATTCCTAAGTTAGATATGCATTTGTAGTTTGTGCTTTAACAAGAGAAGAGAATGACGCTCACATCCACCAGAAATCAGTGACCACACGCAACTCTTTTCAATGGCAGCCTCACGTACCAGTCGACGAAACCAAAAACACTCGAAATATTCAGTTTTCACTGGGAAATAGAAAGAAATCACCAGTTTTCCTCTAAATCACTAGCTCACGCCGTTAAAAGGCTTGGATCATCGGCTCATTCGCTGGAGTCAACACTTTCACTTTGAACACGTTGCTCTTCGGCTCATTCGCTGGAGTCAATAGTGCATGACTCTCTTGAATAGCCACAATGCCAATCATAAACAGAGTGGTTCCACCTCCTTAGAAGAACAGTGATCCGCCCGCGCTGCTATTGCGAAAGGTATTTCGAAGTAGGTATGGAGCTCTCTCAGCTTGCGCTGCTCAATTGTCCTCAACAGCTCACGACTCTCTCCAGCATTCGGAATATTCGTAGCAGTGATCTGCCTCTCGCGATGCTCCTCCAACAAACAACAATTTTCGAATCATTCGGCGAATATCCACGCTCTCCTCTAGCAGCGTCCTGAGCGTCGTGCGAGCTCTACAGGGTTCTCGGCTTGAGTACGGGCTTTTGGCACGGCTCCTCTCCCAAAAAAACAAGCCTTCAATGATCCAACTACAGCGATGAGGTAGTCCTCTGACACCGAACACAGATCCTTTGACAGTGATCTCGCATACCAATGGAGGCATTCCTCCTCAAGATCTGATACCAAATTATAAAACAGAGATCAATTAATCTCAATAATAGCGAGGCCACAATGGCACATCACACGTGAGTCTATGCTCACATAATCTGTTGTATTACTTTGATAAATTGCTTACAAATAAATAGGCTAGGTAATCCTATAACAAACCCCTATCTTTGTGGATCTAAAACTAATGAAAACCTAAACATGAACAACTTAGTTACATAAATCTTAACTAAGTATCCTAATTTCTACATTATTCCAACAATATGAACGTAATCCAATGGCATCTATATATAAGGTTTCATTTCTAACTCTTGCAACCAAGTACTTTTTGATATGTATTAAAGTGAATTCTCCGTACATTAAGGTTTTCATTCTAACTTTTGCAACCATTTGATAAATACGTACATAAAGTAATTTTTATATATGTTAAAGGGAATTTGCATAAAGTAAGGTTTCCTTTCTAAGTTTTTCACTCATTTAGAGATTGAAACCTCTAACCTTTTAGCTTTTGCAAACATTAAATGGTATTCTAAAACGGATGTATTCCATTAATTATCAATTTATTTTGTTTAATACGATATAATGTATATGAATGTTGGAGAGTGCTTGTCAGCTCAAGTAAATGTTACTGAAATGGAGGACCGAGGTATCCTTAACATAAATGAAAAACTCTTTGGATGGGGTGTCATTAGATTGGGCGCATATGAGGGCAATTAAATTGCTTTGCGGTAGTTAAATTCCCTTGTCACCACCCTCCTCCTGTCCAGTTGTGATGGTTAGTTTACATGAGAACGAAGGTTTAGTGTGCTAGGACTTAATGGAAAACTAGGCTCAGCTCCTTGGCATTGGTACGAAATTGGTAATTTCCATTACTCCTGCGCTAATGGCGACAAGAGACATCAAATTTTCCGTTCTCCTGGTCTTTTCTTCTGGTGGGAAGTTCTATATTGGGCATTTTGTTGTTGTTCACTGTTGTTCATTTTTGTTGTTCTATTTTGGTCTTTTCGCTTGCACCATTGTTGATTATGCTCGTTGTGTGCTAAAATCATACATGCCCCATGAGAGAGGCAAGTCTCGACGAGGGTCGACCTACTATAGTCGGTTTGGGAGACAAAAATGGTGGGGACAAACCTCTTCAACCCTAATACCAGGCGGCAACTCGGAGCATCGAGGTTCTTCTGGTCAGACTTGGTATAAGGAGGTTCAATGAGAGCCCCTTCCTTAAAACACAGAGAGTCTCCATGAGGGTTTCCTAGTGGAGGAAGAAATTCATCGCAAGTGGAAGGAAATTCTGGCTTTCTTGTCGTCAACAACGTTGGAGCACCGAATCACCACTTGCATCACCACCTCTTTCTAAGAGCGAGCCCCAGAAGGTTTCATTGTGGAAGAAGAACTCCCTCTTCCCGGGGAACACTTGGGATAGAATTTGAATGCCACTCTAAACAAGGACCCATAACATGCTTTGTCACTACAAACAAGTTCGACGTTGCTACCATAGATGAAGACGCTCATGATGAACACACTCATGATGATGAAATTGATAAACATGCCCACCCAACTCCCAACTCCTACAAACTACCAGAATACCACCTCACCCTCATCCTGGATATGCACAAGGACTTGGCAGAGAAACAACACCATGACAGCATCTTCAACAAGAGTTTGGATGTCTAGTATTACTCCCTATCAAGCAAGCCTGAGAAGAGCCACTCTTCGACATGCTGTGAGCCTTTCATCTTTCGACTTCGTCAAGAAGAGAATCCTAGTTTGCCCCCTTTAACAGTTTTTACACACCACAGACTCTAGCTCTGGTTTTCTAGGTGGTCAGGGCACCTAGTTGACCGCCTGTTCTAATTTCCATGCTTGTGGCCAAACATGTGGCAAGTCCCCTTGTCTCTATGTCGACAATTGTCTCTTTTCTTTAAAGTTTTGGAACAGTGCACAATTGTCTTGTTCATACATTCTACTTCCCACTGAGGTGGAAGAACACGTGGCATGCTACAATGTACACTTGGACATGTATTTTTTTGCTAAGGCAAGGTAATACAATGTTTTTATTTACAAAAAAAATAAAAATAAATAAATGAAAAACCAACTTTGGAAAAAATATGGATTGAATTAAGGTTTATTTTGGTATATTCATCAATAGTGTGTATGTGAATCTGACTTTTTAATTGGTTATGAAGGTTTATTTATTTTTCAATTTAATTTTTAACTATTTGATTTTATTAGCTAGTTCATGGTTGACCAGAACAAATCTTCTCGAACAATGCAAATTTTATAGGGCATTGTTTAATTATTCTACCTTGTGTTCTTTTTTGCAGGAATACAACAACATAGATATGGAGGAAATCACAATTCTTTGTTGTTTAAGTTGCATTTATGAATGCATAAATGAATTCATCATGTTGAAAAACCCGTGGGGCACTCAAATTACAAGTCTTAGTCATTCAAATTTATAGATCCAACAAGCTTTCACTAGAGATTGGGATAAATTAAACATAAAATATTCCTAAAAAATAGCCAAAACATAGAACATTTAGACTACGACAGTTTATAGTGCATAGACATTGCCATAAACAGGGATGTGTTAGGTTTGAATAATACATCAAAAAATTTGTTACATTTGCATATTAGTTATGGAATAGTCTATATAAATGTCAAAGTTGTGGGTGTGGATTTGTTGTTGAAGGAACAAAATCATGCTTCTGAGAGAATAAACACCCATGTAAATTTCAAAGAGGGTTTTCGGTCAATCAAAAACATGGATCTAGTCATACATGGGTGCAATCTCACTAAAACTGAATCCATTCAACTAAAATATTATGTTGGATCTACTCATTTTTAAAAACATTTTATTCATACCCAACTAAAATATAATGTTGGATCTAATCATTTTAAAAAAAAAAAAAATTCATACCCAAAGTGTGACTTGTTGATACTTGTGGCATGTTCTCCCAAGAGAAAAATTCCGGTTGACATATGGGGCACTCCAACATGCGGGATGCATGAACATTGGGAATGTTGGTCCCGAGGGGCACACTAGTTGATGAGCACATGGGTTTTTTTGGCGACCAAGTCTACAAAGGGGTGTGACAATTCATTTGGATATGGGTTCTCAAAGGGGAATGAATCCACCAAAGGACGTGATGGTTCGCGGTGGTGACCTTTGGAGAGCCGATAAGGGAAAAATGAAGCACAATCAAGAAAGGAAAGTTTTGGAAAAACAATGAGATATTAGAGCTCTACAATTCTAAGGTAGACGAAGAGGGTGAGCTCCCTCAAGGAGCCAATTTGCTCAACTTGGGAGGACTTGTGCTACCTTGTGGAGGATTTACTTGACAGAGTTGGGAGAGTTTCTTTTGTCTTGGTTTTTGGGAAGTATAGAAACATAGGTTTGTTGTAGGCATGTGTGAGGAAAAACCAAAATCTGTGAAGTCTGTAGAAATGAAGACGCAAAGTCTACACAAATGAAGAGAAAACAAGTCTATAGTTGGAGGCACATTTGAGATGCACCATACGTGGCTACGAAGATGGTTGTGACAAAGAGTCTTGGTGAAAATATATGTATGCGTGTATTGGTGAGGTGAGGCAAGTCATTTTAATCTTTCCTATTGTAAATCAAGTCGATAGTCCTCATATTGTAATTGTCTTGAAATAACAAATACTTAGCTAGGTGTTAGTCACAGTTTGTGGCACTTGCACTATATCTATGTTTGTCTTTGTCTTTCTCCACGGTTCTCTTGGTTTCTCATGATGTACTCTTGTATATGACTATGTGTTAAAGAGATTAACAAATGTATAACTATACAAGAGTTTCATTAGAGTAGGAGTGTGACTCATTGGTAACCTAGAAAAGAGTATGGGTATCCTTCAGGTGAAGAGGTGTAGTTTGAATGAAGTAACCTTGGTGTGCCAAGAGGCCAAGAAATAAACATCGCGATCTTTCATTTCCTTAAAAGGTGCATGATTGCAAGGAAAATTGTGGGGATGTGGAAGATGGTATCAGAGCCAACTTTGAAGGAATTTTGTTAGAAAGGCATTTTAGTGGGATCGTTCGCAGGCTTGGTAAATAGTTTGATGTAGTGAATTTTTTCATCCTAGATTTTGCATCAGACTTATGATAGAGGTTTGGTTGATGGTGCAATGGAGAGGTTGGTCTTGTTACACACCTTGTGAAGAACAAGAGAAATGTTTATGGTAGGATGAAGCACTTGGACATGGTGGGTGATCATAGAACTTTTCACAAACTTGATGGAAGAAACAGACTTGGTTAGTTTAATTTGTGACGGAAGTTCATGTGAGACCTATTGTTCACACCTTGGAGAGATCAGAAAGATATTTCTATGGGAGAATCAAGCACTTGGTAAAGGAATATTAACGCAGGATTCACTAAATGACTTGTTGCAAAGATAACTACAAAAGTGATCACATAAGAAAAACATAGAGGGTGATCGCAAAAATGATTGTGAAGGGTATTTTTTTGGGGTTGTAGCATGGTAAAACACTTGTGTCCATTCAAATACCTCTGATGACCTAGACATCTCCATAGAAATAATTTAGTTGGGAATGTTTCCATCATGACATATTCATGTCGTTCATCACTGACAATAGTAGTTGATTTGATTTGGTTTGTTGGATGTTGATCGCAACCCTCAGATTAGTTGACTCTTTGCATAGTTACAACAGTCATTTAGTATTAGTATGACTTCATAGCTTGGCATTGGGTGAATGGTTCCTTGAAGCAGAAGTAGTCAAGGTGAAAATATGGAAATACATTGGATATGAGTTTAGTGAGTTGCATTTGAATCTTTGGACTTAGGTGGATTTTCGAAGTGGGAAAATTGATGCAGGATTGTATTGCAGTGAAGGTATTTCAATCTTATTCATCTGCATAAGTGGTTGAGGTGAGTTCATGCAAAGATTTTGCCTTGAGAGAGTGAAGTTCCAATATATTATACTTACAACATGGTTGCAACAAAATATGTCATTGGAAGGTATGATTGGCTTGATTTCTTGAAATTTTAAATTCTTGCAGTGATTTCTTTGAAGGGAAGATGGATGACTTCGTGGTTGAAGTGCATTTCATATCCACGATGAAAAATGATAGAATTGAGGGTACCTCAAGTGATGCATATTAAAATACATCTTGCAACAATTTAGAACACTTTGATGAGGTGTGTTATCATGTAAACTATAGGTTGGGAAAATCTCAACCCAATCCACAAGATGTATATAACGATGGGAGAGTTTACCCACTATCACCTCATAGAAACCCTCCCCTCACTTTCGTGAAGGAAGAATCCAACACAACGGGGGGTGGTATCGGGTGACCCTAGGGGTGGATGAGATGAAATGTCAGATGACAGAAGTGATATCCCCTATAGGTCGATATACTAGGTGGAAGATATCTTGGAAAATAATCTTTGACGTGGTTAAGACTTTCCAAGGAAATTGAGTACCTGTAGAAAATGATTGTACTTGCCCGAGACATAGGAAAAGATGAGATACAAGATAAACAATCCAATGGAAAATAAAGTTAATCTTTTAGTCCCTATTTTCAGCAGTCAAAAATATATATATATCAACAAGTAAATGATTATTAATTCTGCTACAAGATGCTAAAAATCTGATAAATGATGCAAGAAATAAGCTAGCAAATACTAGAGTAACTCAAGTACGAAAGCATAAGACTTTAGCAGTAAGCTAAGGTTTTTATAAACAAGTATTTCATAGATATTTTATCAGTCTTATGGTGTATCTAATTTTTTCTACAACATAAAATTTCAACCCAAAAAAACAAGCAAGTAAACCACGCAACAAATGCGTTGAGACTAGTTGATTATAGGGGTAATTTTTTAGAAATTTTTTATTATTGAAAAGTGAGTGATAATCAAAGTAGAGAGAGATTTTTCTGCATCCCTAATTGTTGTATATTTTATTTAGTTATATCTCTAAGAATACCAATAAAAAATAGACACCCTAGAGGCTTTAGCAACCTCAAAGCATCAAGAAAACATTTCAACTTCCACAATATCAATATCTCTTTAATCATGTTTACCAATGCAAACTTCATATTAGTGCCTTTCAAAATTGGGTGAATGGAGTCTGAAAAGAAATGAGTTAGATCAACAAAATCCCTAGAGGTGTAAACCCTCTTACTCCCTAGGGCATGCAAATAAAACTAAGGTAAATATAGGATGGTGTACACCCTTGTACTCCTCCTAGAAACCTTGCAATAAATGACTTATAAACTATAAAATGAAATGAAACTTGATGGAGGGTGTATGTACTTATACTCCTCCTATGGTTTGAAACAAAAATAATCATGAAAAAACCAAGAAGAAATAACAATTACAGATTTTCTTTACCAACTTCAAGAGATGAAATATCAAACCCTAGTTCACCAAGAAATGACCATTCATAAGAAAGAGAAGATGATGTAGACCCCCTACCTTAGCAGGGTTCTACGACCTCTCGGTCTCGGGATCAATCTTATTCTAAGACAAAATGGCTCTTTGGGCTCCTGCTGGAACCCTTTGAATGAATCCACAGGTCCTTCATGAAAACCCGACCTCTGCAACTTAACACCAAGTGCAAGCCTTACATCTCCATGCAACCACAACTTGGCCTTAGCGCAAGCACCTTTCGCAACTCACGAGTTCGTGAGTTGAAGACCCTCGACTCCTCTTTCTCCAAACATCGGTACCCAAGATGCGATACAGGTATGGCTCCTCCTTGTTAGCTCCTTCCACACATAACCACTAGCTAGGGCTAAGTGCTATCACTACTCGCAACTCGCGACTTCACGAGTTGGAGTGTTGAACCCTCGTGCTCCTCCTTTGAGAAATATCGAAGCACAATAAGTCAGCTATGGGTTGACTCCTTTATCACTACTCGCAACTCATGACTTCGTGAGTTGGATTGTTGAACCCTCGTGCTCCTCTTTTGCGAAGCCCTGAAACACGAAAGGTCAGCGATGGGTTGGCTCCTTCCAACATGACATGTGTCCACCACATGTCACCTGCTTCCACCTTTCTCTAGGAATTTTTTGTTATGCCACTTGTCAGCCATGTGGTCCCCACCTAACGTATGTGCCACGTGTTTTCACAAACCCTCGACGCTCAACACTTCGCAACTTCTACAGTTGAAAAGAAATTATTTCAACCCTCCAACCTTGATACGTGATACCATGCAGAGGTTTTGACCCAACGGTTCTCCTATGGGTTGGATCCAACGATCTAGATCTCCTTCCCTTCTCCTCGCAACTTGGGACTTCGCAAAACCAAGAATTTGGTTTTCCCTCCAAACTCACAAACCCCAAAATGGAAGGTCTTGATTCTTTCAGAACTTAACGAGTCCTCTTCCTTCTACTGTTACGAGGCTTAAACCTTGGGCACATTTTCTGGATCTGACGGCTCACGACAACTTGACACTTCTCCCTCAACATTTATGCCATCCGTTGTATGCTTCTGTGCAACTTCCCATGGATTAAACCCCTCGCACCTTCTCCCAGATCCGATGGCTATCATTACTTGGTGCTAGATCTGATGGTCCAGATCTGACCTCCTTACACGCTCTCCTCCTACTTCCTGCACATAGATTCAATGGTCCATATATTTCTTCCCCGTGTTGATCCAATGACAGTTGTGCTCTTCCTCGTGATCTTTCTTGTTTTTTGACTTAGAATATTTTCTAAGTCTTGAAGGTCTCGACTTTCAACTCTTCCTCTTGCGAGCCCGGTTCCTTTGGGTCTCATCTGTGTTATAGAAACGCTTACCCTCTTGAACTTTGTCAACTCAGAAACCTTGAAAGGTTTTCTCTATGCACGTTCTTCTTGCGCTTTCTCTTCTAAGCTTATGGACTTAGAACAAGTCCACTCTCACACACTTCTAGTGCTCCTGAGATTTTGAATAACTCATATTTGGGAAGTTTTCTGGAAAAGAAAACTCCTTACGCCTACCTGGCATTCTTCTACTCGATGCAGAACTTGCAAAGCCTACATAGTGTGCAACAACTATGTAAGTGTCTCTCCTTGACACTTCTTCTCTCTGAACTCAAAATAGAGTTCCCTAGTGCACTCTATGCACTCGCTCAATGCCCTCCTGGCATAGCCTTACAAACCCTTCAGTAGTTATGTCTTCTCCCCATGCTTTCGTTTCACAATCTTCACTTCCAGAGTTTCCAGTAAATATGAGTCTACTCCTGAGTTGTGAATTCCCTTGGCGTACCTACCTAACACATTCTCCTCTTATCTCAAACTAGAGATTCAGATACGCACTCCTTGCACTGGCTACATAACCTCCTCTATTTTGTTTTTCACTCCTTGTACAGCCTAAAGAACCGAGATAGAAATCGACAAACTCATAAACATATAGTAAAATCTATCTATCACCTATGTCTACAACATTCATTCATTAAACATAAACACGTGAACAACAATATGCAAGAAAAATTGTTTTTCTATTAATATATATGTCTATACAATTGTTTACAAAGGCTGGACTGTAACAAGTCTCAGCTCTGTCTCTTGAGACCTCTCTACCCTGGTCCCCCCTCCTAACTCTCTACTCTGAGTCCTATTATTTTCTAACTTTCTTCCTACAAAATTAGGGCTCCCATGAGCTTATCCTCAACCACCGTCTCTCAGCTATCACTATCACGGAGCGGCTCCTATGGCTACATTACATAAATGGATGCCCAGTCCTGACTACGTCCTGGCCTTGCTGCAGGATACCATTTAAGGAAATCTCAACCACTTCCTAAATAGATGCATGGTCGACTCTTACAACCTTACAAAATTTATTGAAATTTTGAATTTCAAAATTGAGAGGGCTGCACCTCTCCCTTTCTCCATTAAATGCGTGTTGGATGTGTTGGTTGGCTGGCATGATCCTCACATGGAGTGATTATCCTGTATCATACTCCTTAGTTAGAAAAATCATGATCTCCTGATCATGAGCTACTCTTCTCTAGTGTTGAAATCCACCTGTATCCCAAACTTTCCCGTGGAGTTGCCCATATGCTCCTCTGCTTCATTGTTGTTGTTGTTGTTGCTTTGCTACTCTTGCAGGCTCCCTTCTTCTCAGTTTCTCATTGTTGGAAGTTTCTACTGCTAAAATTGACATGAACCTTATGATTTCTTCAATTGCCTCTTCTAGCTACTCAATGGGATGGCTCTTTGTATGAAGTCTTATTTGTTGCACTTTTGTCTTCTCAGTAGGCATATCTGGCTGATCTCCCCTGCCATATTTATCTCTCTTTGTGGAACTAAGTGGCCACTCTACTAAAGACTCCAGCTCTGCAGTCTCATTACTAAGTTGTTGCTCAACTTATTCCTGTGACAACTTGACTGCCACCTCTCCTTGTGTTGGCTCAATTCCAACATTTTCCAACTACTCCTGGTGCTGGTAGGCTCCTCCATCTATCTCCAACTTGATCTGTTGGATGTGCAATCTTTTCACTATAACCCTCTTCTCAAGGGCTTCCAATTATTCACAAAGGTCAACAAAATCCTCTTCTGTAGCTTCCAGTACTGTAGTGATTTTCTGTCTAGCTTCCTGGTTGAAAATTTTGAGCCATTATGTTGAATTCTCATCTTCTGCTTCTTAGGAAAACATCAATGTCTACTCCAATTCTCCCTCCATGACAGTTTTTGTTGGTTGTCCTCCTGCTGTTGCTGCATCTGCAACACATCCTCTGGCCTCAACTGGGTTTCTTGGTAGGAACACCTCTATTCCTCCAATGATCAGAATTCTCTTATGAATCTCTCTTGTCAACACTCCTTCCTGATATGAACTCTCCTTTGAGTTCATGAGACTTTTAGACAGTCTCACCTCTTTCCCCTTGCCCACCTGGAAATTTGGGAATTTTATGCTTCCCACCTAGCAGTCTATGAGATCGTCTGATCCCATCTCATTACTCACTTGTCAATCTAAACTTTCACCACTACCTCCTTGGTAGTACGTGAGACCTTCAAATGATCTCTTTCCATTTCCCACCTGGCAACTTGAAAGTCCACTTCTGTCCATCTAGCAGTTTATGAGATCCTCTATTAATCTCATACCATTGCCCACTTGGAAATATGTATTTTCATTGTTGTCCTCTTGACAGTCTATGATATCCTCTAGTGATCTCATTCCATTGCCCACCTGGCAATTCGAAAATTCATCTCTGCCCTCTTGCTAGTTTATGAGACCTGAAACTGATCTCTCTTCCTCATCACTGAGGGTTTCTCCAACTTTTGGCTCACAAATGCAAACCAGATCTATGTCACTGAGTTTTTCAGCATACCTCAACCACTTACTCAACTCTTGTTGTTGTTTCCTGGAAAACAACTTTTGAACAGGTGATTTGGCATTCCTGTACAGAGGCCATTCATACCTCCAATGTACCTTTGTCTCCTGTTGCATCTTTAATGTCAGTTGTTCCATTATTGCCCTTATCTAAATGAGTTCTTTGTCCACCTCAACCTTTCTCTTCATCTGTTGGCAGTCCTCTCTTTAACCATGCTTATGGCCTTAAGTAGCCATCTTCTTCCCTTTGAATATTTTGTTATTGTTACTCTACAACTGAGAGCATTTCCAGTAACTCCTATAGTCTACTCCACTATCTATTTGTTGTTGCATCCTACAACAATATCTTCAATCCTCTTCATCTAAAATATACAAACGAATTTCAGGCTCTAATACCACTTGATGTTACCAGAATTTCTCCCACCGTCTCTCCTTTGTTTGTGAACAAAGTAACGGTCTCCTCTTTCCGTTTTTTCTAAAATCTAAAGACAAAAATATATTATGATACCACTTGATGGTATCATACTATATCCCTTTGCACTCATCTTCTTGTTTGTGATATGAAAATAGAAAATATGTTTGCACTGATACCACTTGATGCAAACCCCCTACCTCAGCAGAGTTTTGCAACCTCCTGGTTCCTGGATCGATATTCTTCTGAGAGGAAATGGCTCTTCGAGCTCCTGCTAGAACCCTTTGAATGAATCCATAGGTCCTTCATCAAAACCTACCCTATGCAACTTAAGAACAAGCACAAGCCTTACATCTCCATGCGACCACAACCTGGCCTTAGAGAAATAACCTTTCACAACTCGCGAGTTTGTGAGTTGAAGACCCTCGACTCCTATTTCTCCAAATGCCGGTACCCAAGATGTGATATGGGAATGGCTCCTCCTTCTTATCACCTTCCACACATAGCCCCCGGCTAGGGATAAGTGCTAGAACTACTCGCAACTCGCGACTTCACGAGTTGGAGTGTTGAACCCTCGTGCTCCTCCTTTGCAAAATCCTGAAGCACGATAAGTCAGTGATGGGTTGACTCCTTTATCACTACTCACAACTCGCGACTTCACGATTTGGAGTGTTGAACCCTCGTGCTCCTCTTTTGTGAAGCCCCAAAACACGAAAGGTTAGGGATGGGTTGGCTCCTTCTAAGGTGACGTGTGTCCACCACCCGTCACCCACTTCCACTTTTCTTTGGGTGTTTGTTGTTACACCACCTGTCAACCATGTGGTCCCCATCTAATGGATGTGTCACATGTTCGCACGAACCCTTGATGCTCGACACTTCATGAATTTTGTAGTCAAAAATAAATTCTTTCAACCCTCGAACCCCGATATGCGATACCACGTGGAGGTTCTTACCCAACAGTTCTCCCGTGGCTTGGATCCAACAGTTTGGATCTCCTTCCCTGCTCCTCGCAACTCAGTACTTCGCAAAACCAATAATTTGGTCTGCCCTCCAAACTCATGAACCTAAATTCGCGAAATTATCAAGAAATCTACCACCTATCCTCCAAAATGGATGGTCCTAATGCTTTCAAGACTTGACGATTCCTCTTCCTTATGTTGTTACGAGGTTTAAACCTCGCGCACATTTTCTAGATCCGACGACTTACAACAACTTGACACTTCTCCCTCAAATTTTATGTTGTCCATTCTACCCTTCTGTACGGCTTCCCAGGGATTAAACCCCTCACACATTATCCCATATCCGATGACTATCAGTCCTTGATGTTAGATATAAGGGTCCATATATGACCTCCTTACGCACTCTCCTCCTACTTCCTAGACGTAGATTCAATGGTTTGGATCTTTCTTCCCAGTGATGATCCAATGACAGTTGTGCTCTTCCTCCTGAGTTTTCTTGGCTTTTTGACTTAGAAGATTTTCTAATTCTTGAAGGTCTTGACCTTCGACTCTTCCTCTTGTGAGCCCAGTTCCTTTGGGTCTCGTTTTCATTATAGAAACGCTTCCCCTCCTGAACTTTGTCAACTCAGAAACCTCAAAATGTTTTCCCTGTGCACGTTATTCTTGCACTTTCTCTTATGAGATTATGGACTTAAAACAAGTCCACTCTTGCACACTCCTGGTGCTCCTAAGATTTTGAATAACTCATATTCAAGAAGTTTTCTGGAAAATAAAACTCCTTACGCCCACCTGGCGTTCCTTTGCTCGATGTACAACTTGCAAAGGCTACATAGTATGCAACAACTCTGTAAGTTTCTCTCCTCGACACTTCTTCTCTCTGAACTCGAAATAGAGTTCCCTAGTGCACTATATGCACTCCCTCAATGCCCTCCTGGAAGAGATTTACAGAACCTTCAGTACTTTTGTCTTCTCCCCATGCTTTCGCTGCACAATCTTCACCTCCAGTGTGTCCAGTAACTCTGAGGCTACTCTTGAGTTGTGAATTCTCCTAGTGTGCCTCCCTGGCACGTTCTCCTATGATCTCAAACGAGAGATTCAGACACACACTCCTTGCGCTGGCTACAGAAACTCCTATGTTTTGTTGTGCACTCCTTTCACAGCCTAAAAACCCCAAATAGAAATCGACAAACTCACAAACAGATAGTAAAATCTATATATCACCTGTGTCTACAACATTCATTCCTTAAACATAAACATGTGAACAACAATATGCAGGAAAAACTGCTTTTCTATTAATCTGTATGTCTATACAATTGTTTACAAGGCTGGATTGTAACAAGTCTCAGCTCTGTCTCTCGATACCTCTCTGCCTTAGTCTCCCCTCCTAACTCTCTACCCTGAGTCCCATTATTCTCTAACTTCCTTCCTACAAAATGAGGGCTCCCATGAGCTTATCCTCAACCATCATCTCTGATCTATTGCTATCACGGAGAAGCTCCTACGACTACATTACATAAATTGATGCCCAGTCCTGACTACATCCTTGGCTTGCTGCAGGCTACCATTTAAGGAAACCTCAACCACTTCCTGAATATATGTGTGGTCGGCTCTTACAGCCTTACAAAATTTATTGAAATTTTGAATTTCAAAATTGAGAGGGTTGCACCTCTCCCTTTCTCCATTAAATGCATGTTGAATGTGTTGGATGGATGGTATGATATTGACATGGAGTGATGCTCCTGCATCAGAAGAATTCTCGAAGAGGTGTGCACCACCTTAACTCAAACCATTTACCAAGAGATATCACCAAAAATCATTTGGACAAGAGAGACATACAAAATTTCGAAGTAGGGTGCAAATTTCAGCGACTAGTCTTCTCACAATGGGAAACCTATGATCAAAATGACATGAAATGATTCTTATTTATATAGATCCTCCTAAAAGTATTTTTCCACTTAACTTTAGGGTAAACCACAAAGTAAGTGGTCAACAACCCTTACTTTTCCCCTTTATAATTTTAAATTTAACTTTTCAAATATGAAACCCTAAAATAAACATGGCATCACCCTTATAGGGTAATGATTTCACATCAAGAAGAGGATGTTGGGCTCGAACATGACACATCGGGAATCCAAAGGTCTTCTCCTCAAGTTTTATGGTCTTCTTGTCAATTTAAGGTACTCTTCTCCATCAAAAGAATCCAAGTGTCAATCAACAACAACACCACCACCCAAAAACCTTAGTTCATGCATGACATTATAGCCAAAATGATCCAGGTGGATATTGGTGGCTACCCACCTATTCTAACTGGCTCATCTTCACAGTTTTTAGTTTAGCACGTTCTTATGTACTTATTTATCATTGTGTGTTCTACACTTCCAGGGTTGTCTGAAGCCCTACACATATTCCAGGTGGATATTGGTGGGCTCCCACCTAATCCAACTCGCTTATTTTCTATGTTTTCATGGTAGAGCATGTTTTTGTACTTCTAGGGCCGTTTTGGGGCCCTAAACAATTTTTTTGGATTGCCACAGTCAAATTGTAGACAAAGCGATATTTTGACAACATAATTTTTACTTTTTGAAAAGACCTTTCTAACGGGCTACCACACACCTAAAACGGAGTTCGTGTGAAAAAGTTACAACCCTAAGAAGTTGAGGTACCAACTTACCCATAGCGTCCCACATAACATTTAGCACTTCATCTTCTAGGGTTAGTTTTTTTTATTTATAAGGTTTTGGCATTCATGAGTAATGTTAAAAATTCCTCTGGAGCCTCATTGTAATCATTCATCTCAGACGGATGTGCATAGCATCCACATCTCTTCTCAAAGATAACTACCACCATTTGAGCAAGTGTTTCAGTTCTATAGTTTTACAGTTTCAACCAATTTATTTTATTCAATAAAAGATATTGTTAAATGGATATCTATGTTGTTCTTCATATCTATGTGTTTATTGTATTAAGTAAGTTAATTAGTTTGTTCCGCTCCTAAATCTAGATCACAAAATGTTGTGCTCTAGCCTCCAAAGGAAAGTCATTGGGGTGTTTAAGGGGTAGGAAGGGTCCTCCAAGTAGTCTCTCAAGTCTCCAAAGGTTTTCATTATTGTTTAGTGTGTGGGACATGATATCCAACCTGTGGGCTTCAATCCCTAAGGAATCCCAAGATAATCTTGTTCTTCCAAATATGTCCACCAACTAGATCATGCAAAAACAATGAATACACCCTCCAAGGATATTAAGTCAAATGAATCATGATAAGTAAATCAATTCCATTAAACATTTTTCTAAGAACGCACATCAAAAACCACTTCATCAAAATAAACAAGTGCTCAAAGACCGTATGCAATTTTCCAATTTGGCTATGGGAGGGTTGACAAAGAAACCTATTTGGTGAATCATATGTCAAGTTTCAAATTGTTTCTCAAGTGGTCCCCTCTCTAATACATGTGGAAACAATGACATGGATGGGGGAAAAACTCTTGGGAAGGGGGTTTGTGACTTTTATAGTGGGAAAAGCCACCTATGGAATACACTAGGGTTCAACATGTAGGTAGATCTAACCATCTAAAAGTCTCCTACCATTACAACTACCCTGAATATACCCTAAATTCATACATAAAAGACAAAGTGGAAAGGTCAGGTAACTTTACCTTTTACTCTGTGTCCAGTGTTGATCCTTCCACGCTTGATAGCTTCGCTGACTCCAAGCCTCCTCCCAAGGATGACCTTCATTCAAAAACAGATAAACATGAGACTAGAAACATGCATATTATATATAAATCATGGGTTAGATCTTAGAATAAAGAATAAATCAAGTACAAAGATTTGACACATCATATTTCAGGACAAGAAAAGTATTTCTTTTATTCATATCACAATATTTGATTACAATAAGGTTAGTGACTACTCGAAGAACCTGGTGTGGGATCCCCTTCACCAAGCTCCAACTGCACCTCCACATATATTTCTCCTCTCACACTTCTTCTAGGGAAATGTAATAGGATTATGATGGAGGAAAAAGGGCTAAATGGGAAATTTTGATGAAAATCTCACAAGGTGGATGCAATTATTAGGGCAAGGAGGGGATGTGAAATGGGTAGAGTTTCACTATGCTTATTATTAGGTTAGGAATGAGACTCCAAAACATCCTTTTATATGAAAAAGGATGGTTAGTTGGTTGGGTAACAGGCTATAAGTGGTGGATCAGTTGAGAAACTACCCAATAGCCCATAATCTCATTGAATTCCTTGCAACTTTTTGTTTTTTTCAACATTTGTAAGTATACACAGGTTGTAATAGTGTAGATAGCATACATGCACGGGTTGTAGGGGTTCATCATGCCTGGGTACATGGGTAGTAATGGCGTTGGGCGCGCACATCCTCAAAAATATTGTTTTTAAGAAGAGTTGCGCAGTGATGGCTTGGCAAAAATAACAAGTAAGAGGGCCAAATGTTAGGTATGCATGTATGGACAAATTTAGGGTTATAATAGTTTCCCTCTAATGTTTGAGCTTATAATATCATCTGATGGCCGAAATACATTACAAAATCTTTACCAATGTACGAAACAAGTTAGCCCGGGACTATAGTTCGGGAGGTGCCATCTGCAAAAGTAGCAATTGTTTCTCTAAGGCGGAGATACCCATGCTGAGGATGAAATATATCATGTATGCCAATAAAATACACTGCACATCCATATCATATAACTATACAATTGTATCTACGATCAATACACAATAGATCTACATCTCAAGATCAAATATATACATGTATAGTATCCATCTTCAAGAAGCAAATGATGCCTGATGGCTAGAGAAGAGGCCTTCAAAGATCAAGAAATAACTTCAATATCTTTAAAGCTCAGGTAGGAGTGTAATGAACGAGCAATAACTTCAAATATCAAGCAATAACTTCAATATCTTTAAATCTCGAGGAACAAAAAAGAGCATCTTAGTGATCAGGCAAAGAACTTCATTGATTTCGAACAAGGACTTGATTGGACTTTCAGGATAGCCAGGCATGAGGTCAATGGACAAACTACAGAAAGGTCGACTCGGGCTGGGTAAAAATTCCCTTGCACAAGAGGATGACTAATGATAAGATTGAGGCAACATGACATTGACATAAGTTCACGATTGAGGAGGCAACACAAATCCATGTGTTTGGAAGAATAAACAAATGGAGGAGGACACAACTCTATGTAGAGAAAACAACTTCGTAAGGTCATACTAGATCCCAATGGTTGACGAACAAACATAAGGATGTGTTTTGTCCTAGGGAGACTCATTGTGCTTCCAAAAAAAGAAAATATATTTCCCGTCCTCTTCTTGGGGTATTTTTTTATCTTTTTTGTCTTTTTCAATATTTTTAAAGATCTTGAAAAAGAATAAAAGAATTCTACATTACAAAGGAATAAATGAGTCTCGCAAACATACTAGTTCCAAGTCAAAGGAACACACTAATTCTCAAATCAAGGAGACATGTGCAGGAAAAGGACACTAAGGGAAAATTCCTCCATGGGTCAAGGTGTCAGGTTGCACAGGCAAAGTGCTACAAGGATTGCGTATAAGGCATGCTTCAAAGGTTCAATTGAGAGCAACATGGACCTGACATTAGGCCAAATAAGTAGAGATGAGAATGAAAATAGAAGGACATGATGAAAGCCCTTTCAATGTATTTTTCACGATCCTAGAGATGGTATGCTCGGTAGTTTTTTCACATTTACAGAGTCTGAAAAAATGTAAAAGAAGACTCCACTGGGGTACCTTTTTTGAAAATAGTCTAGTCATTTCAAAAAAGGGATAAACTAGCATCGAAAATATGTCTATTTAGAGCCATTTGAATGAGTGTGACACACACAACAACACTCAACAAATTTTTCAATTTTAAGGAGTCTGAAAAGAGATTAACTATGAACTATGTATGGTGTGTTCTTCTGGACCAATTTAACGAGTGTGAAGGAACAAGGTCACTTGACAATCTTTTCAATTTTAAGGATTCTGAAAGGGGATTAACTATGGACTCTGTATAGTATGTTCTTCTAGAAGAACTAATGAGTGTTAAGGAACAAGGTCACTCGGTGATCTCTTCAATTTTAGGGAGTCTGAAAAGATTTTACTATGGACTCAAGGGATGTTCCTTTTTCATAAATTTAGTCCCTCGGGCCCATAAAAGGGTTAGACTTATACTTGAGAATTCTCTTCTAGTGAATTGAAGTTCCTAGAGTATACCTTTGCTCATAAAATTGACCATCCAGACCAAAAAAGGGGTAAAATACTGGCAGACAGACGTGTCTTCAAGTTTTAGTTTGGCGAGCGTGAAGGACAACAAGATCGCTCGACAATCTTTTCATGATTAGAGAGTATGAAAAGGGATTAAAGAAGACTCATTTTTGGGAGTCCCGAGGGTGAGGCCAAGAGAGATGACACATTAGACGTATAAGGCTCAATCGTGTAATCATGATAGGACAAAAAGGACTCCCGAGCCTAAAGTCATTAACGATGGCATGGACGCCAAAATGCAACCAGGATCTACCTAGGGCATCCATGTAGAGGTAGGCTCTACCACCTCACCATGACACTTATGAAGAAGAAATGATGGTTTTGTACCATAGTTTGGTGGGATCGATCCTATTACGAATAGGAAAAGACAACGAGATGCAGAAAGTGGAGGTGGAATCCTAACTTAAATGCCAAAAGTTGGAAAAATGACTTTTACCAAAGGACCTTTAAAAGTGACCCATCTCCCAAAAAGTCACCAAGCCTAAAATCAAAGTGCATCGTAACATCAAATAAGAAACTCAAGAACCACACTAAATGATTTTCAAGCAAGGAAAAATGACAAAAGGGTTCAAAAAAGTGGCAAAAAAGGCCAAAAAAGTCTATAAATAGAAGTTGACAACTCATTTTCACCATTGCAAATTGAGAATTAACTAAAAAGAAAAAAAGACACCTTTGCTAAAAAAATTGATTCTGCGAGCTTCAGAGAACAAAACAAACTTTTGCTCTGACCAAGTAAGTACAAATTCAGGCCTCTTACATTTCCATACCTCTTTTATGTATTTATTTTATTTTTTGGGGGACCGCCTCATCCTAAAAAAGGGTGACCCTACATGTACGCGGGATGTCTAAGGACAACCCGTGTATTCCCGTGGGAAGAAAAAAATCTGTGCACATGCATACGCAACTGTGTCCAAGATAACTCGTCTACACCCTCAATAACATAAGAAAAATGAAAAAGCAAGAGCTAACTCCCCCCATGAACTTGTCATGTAACAGGATGTATGTCCACTGGAGAGAGATGGAGCATGAGGATATTGATATCTTGGTCGATGAGGACCCTTCTTCCATCTCCACATTGAAACAATGCGGGTTATCGAATTTATTTCGATGTCCATTCATGAGGGCACAACCTAGGCTGCTGAATGGCTTGGTGGATTATTGGCACCCTGATGTAGAGGCTTTTATGGTTGAGGGGTAGTCGTTGACTCCAACGAATGAGGACATATACTTTTCGACTGGTCTCTCAAGGAGAGGGGAACCAGTTTACTTTCGTTCATTCCCCCCTGGGCCCAACAACATCGTCGAGCTGATTGAAATGCATTGTGACATCAGCACTGAGAAAGTTGGTTCTGAGGTGCCAATCCACAAGATCACGAACCTATCACTGAAGGTGATAGTTTTACTCATTGGGTAGATCATTGGATCCACAGCCTTACATTAGGTCTCCTAGGCACACATTTGTCATGTGGTGCAGTATTTAAATGCACGAGTGTTTGAATGGAGCATGACCATACTTGACTACATGAAGAGACAACTCACAGAGTGTCGAGGGAGAAGTAATAAAAACTTTGGGTTTGGTATAATTTTATGCTCAATATTCTTTGAGAGGGTACCCAGCATGAGTCCATGAGAGATAGTATGGGGGCATGTGGCCTCCTTCCCAGCAGCGCCTAGGTGGGTAACATTGCTTCTGCAACAAGGGGGAGGAAGGACCATAGAGGCCTTCGATGATACATTTTTTGACTGGTGGGCATGGAAGATTATGTGAATAGAGGACTAATCCTATGCTAGAATCAAATTTTCCAGGGATCCAAACATGCCCGTACCTCCTGGAGAGGAGTAACGAGAGTTAGGTGCATTTGTTTTTAAAGTTATTTATTTTTTAGTTTATATATATATATATAATTTTTATGTGTACTAGTGTATCTGACAACTATGTATTTGTTATGTATAGATGTGGGACCATTGCGTCCAACAAACTTCTCAAGGACCAAGAGACATCCTCAACCAGAGGGAGTACCAACAACATCCACTGGACTAGCAATAGTAGTAGGGGGGCCTCCATCCAAAGAGGCTGAGAGAGTTTTGAGACAGGTGGATTGGAACCTCACCGTGCTCACTCGTGTAGTTCCCATTGCTAAGAACGAGGATCTCTCACCATCGATGCAGCCTCACATAGTTGGGGTTCCATGGACCTGGGTCCAACTCTTCCGATGTTTGGAGAACTTCGCCGTTCACTATGTCAGGGCCAACAGGCCCTGTACTTAGCTAGGATGGACCACTTATGTGTCGACGACACTCTTTTGTATATTTTTGAGGGCATAAGCCCCTCGATGCATACCAGATTTATATTTTTTATGCATTTCCACCCATCGATGTACTCTGACACTTATATATATATATATATATATGTATGTATATATATATACATACATATATATATACACACACACACACACACACACACACATATATATATATATATTTGTATTTAAATATTTATATATTATGGATCACATTTATTTACAAATGTATGTACATGTGTATGTGTGTGCTTCTTTTTATGTGTGTGCAATATGCCAATCTAATACTTGATTAGCTAGATTATCTATCATTTGATTTTAATTTCCTAGGAACATGGATATACACAATGTAATCAAAGAAACATTATAAGATATGTACCCTAAGGAGCCATCAGTGTAAAATGGTATCATAAATGTAGTAAACCCCATTTAGCTGAGACACAACTAGTTGTGCATCTAAGTAGACATGGAGTTGACAGATACCATGTGACACAACATCACAAAGCAACTATATCATTGTGTTGTACTCGGTGACATTGTTTGTGGCGTCACCCATACAAATACCTCCAAAATATAGTAACTGGCCTTGAAGTGTGAAAATCACCCAAGATGCAGAACCAAGCCTCTAAGTGTGTTGGCTAGCATCGTTCTCAAACCCAACGAACACCTATGATTCACTTAACATCTGACACAGTGAAAAATATGAACAGCTTGAAGTACTTCAATGAGTTAGTACTTCAATTTGATAGTCTTATAAATATTGAAGTACTTCAATGAGTTAGTACTTCATAAGACTATCTCATGAATATATATAAGCAATTTGAAAGTAAATGTTGACGAAGTCAATTTTTACAAAATAGCAATAAAAGTAATGTCACTTCACCAATAAATACTAGAACGATATGGCATTCAATGAAACAAATTGATACTTAACTCAATTAATGTCTTTAACTACCATTCAATTTCTCAATAAATGAAACATTGTGGCATTAAAGATGTAATAACCAAGGATGACGTCAATAGTTAGGGTTAGTAAGCTAGATAGAGCTAGGGTTACTGTAGTTAGGGTTTCAATTGAAATTTTTTAAGAGAGTGTTTAGATCAAGTTCTTACTTCAATGTTGGAGGACTTAGATCAGTTCCCTAGGGTTTAATGGAGTCATAAATGAAGGATGCAAGAGTTGAAGGAGGTGAGATTTTAAAGGACTAGAGGGATAAGTTTTGAAGTGCTTCTAAAGAAGGGCTTCAAAATCATAACCCTAGGGGAGAGAGCTCACTCTGGTGTTGATAAAGCAAGACCTCTTGCTCTCTCCTCCTTCCCGACAAACAACTAGCTTAAATGAAATACAAAATCAAGACAAGAGGGCTTAAAGAGGGAGAGTGTTGCTAAGGCAATTCTCTTTCATCAAACCCCAAAAGAAAATGACCCTAGGTTTAGATGACCTAGGCCTGGGATGTCCTCTTCCTCTTGAAGACAAAATGGTATGCCTAGCTAAAAGAGAGGAATAAAAAGGAGTGTATCTATGTCTAGGCTCTCTTCTTCTTCTTATTCAATGGCTAAAATATTTTCTATCAGGGGACATGAGACAAGGACCTACTTGTGTTCTTGTCACCTAAGGTTTTTATTCAACAAATTATAAATACATGTAATAAAATAAGACTACAACCATTCAATCAAGAAGTTTTGCAGAAAAATACTTACAATTCATCAAGAAATAATCATGCAAACCCTAGTTGTAACACCATGCTTCAAGAAAAACACCATAGAATGCCAAAAATCTCTTCCTTCAACAAGTGTGCCTTCCTTAAATCATCCAACAACCCAAATAGGGTGCTAAAAATCAGACCTCACTATGAGTGAGTAAGTTGTGATGATAAAATGATGATAAAAAACCTCAATATATATTGTATCAATGACCTAATTTTACTTTTTAGGTCATGAAAAGGCCAACAAGGCCATAATGTCAAAATCATATTGTTTTTACATTAAATTCTAAGTAAAAACCCTAATTAAGAACAAAAGAGAGTAGAATCCCCTTCAAGGGAGGCACTAGCCCTTTCTATGAAAAATGTAACATCCAAGAGCAGAACGTTAGCCCCCCAGGGGCCTCTCCAACATGCCACATGTGGCAGTGCTACCCAGTCTACCTACAAAAGTGTCCATTAAGATGGATGACATCATGGTGAATATGGGGACGTCATAAGCCTTCCAAGGCTAACGTTCCACTGAAAAGGGGTCATTCCCCCTAGGTCTAGTCCTGTTGGAGTGTCTTTGGTGGAACGTCCTCTTCCTCTTAGGTACAAAACCCCTGATCAAGCTATGTCTTGTCTCTACCCCTTGATGGGGCTCAGCATCCATCTGGTGGGATCTTCAGCCCCATGGAGGTCTAAACTGGTCATCTCCCCATGTGTACCAGTCCAAATGGTACATGTCCATCGGGCATGGTCCTACACATCAAAAGCTACGCCCTCCATGAGCTCATCAATTACAGGGATCATAGCAATGTGAATCACATCTCATCATCCATATTATTAAACAGATGCATGAAACCTCTAATACATCAGTCAATATCTCAAAGACATTATAAAAACCTGCAATACAAGATTGGAGAAAAGGACAAGGCGTCCTATTGGGAAAGTGTCCATAAGAAAAGGAGAGTTTCGAGAAAGATCTCATCCAAGCCATGTAAGTGAGGTGATGTGGTTAGGGGATGTCCAAACATGTGGGTACAGGGAGGGCCAAGGATGCATAAGTGTTACCTGTGGGTGCCTTTGTAGAAGGCGAGTTGTACCTATCATGGATGCATTTTTTCCAAGCCAATTCTTCCGTTTATTCTTTTTATTCTTGTTTTATTCTTTTATTTTCCTTTTTCCTCAAGAGATAACCAGGGGAAACTACCTAGGCATGGTGACCAGAGCTGATAGAGTTACCCACAAGTAAATTCACAGAGATGAGAAGGTTGGCTCGTGACGAGACCCGCTTTCCCTTGGCCATGTAACCAAAGGTCACTGCCCTAGTGTGGTAACCAGATGATGGCAATGTCATACTGTTAGGTACCCATGGACCTAATAGGCTAGCTCATGATGAGACCCCCTATCCTCTGACTAGGTCTTGTTATGTTATTTTCTGGGTCCCTCTTGTTTCTTGTTGTGAGGATTTTTACTACCTTCTTCGAGATCCCTGGGCGAAACATCTTGAGGTTTTATTTCTAGGATTTTATCTTTTACCAGCTTCTTTTACCTTGTGGGCCTTTAGCCCCGTCTTCCCACAGGATAAGGTGCAATCCTGCAAATAGGTCAACCCAATGCCCGAATAAGGGGAATGGGAAAAATGAGTGGGAGATAAGATGAAACAGTGGTGCTATGATGGGAGCGAATGATGGATTTTCAGAAATCCACCCAGTGGAAAACCAAGACCTATGGGCACAGGCTTGCAAGGGCATGCTTTCAATTTCCCCAAGCATGGTCAATTGGGATAATGTAAGATACAAGCAGTTGTTAGAGATAAAAGGAATCATATGCATATATTTAAAGGTTTCAATGATCAAAAGTGACACATACCATGATACCTAGACCAATTACCTCATTGAGCAAGAACCTCTTCTGATACAGGATCAAGTCGATGGTGATAGATGTTGTTGCTGTTGAGAAGACAAAGATGATGAGTGAAGAAAATGTGGGGCCCTCCAGGGCCATGCTCAAGTCAATCCTATTTTTTGTACTCCATGTCTAGGACCTGTGGGCCTTGAGACATGATCTCCTAGTTATCCCTAAAAGTGGGGATAATAGGGATAAAAAGGAGAGTTGTTGTTTTTCCATCATTATTAAATGTCGGCGTAGATTCGACCCACTTTTTGAAGTAGTCTACTACTACGATGATATAATGATGAACCCTGGCTGAGGTCGGGTGGCATGTAGAAAAGTCAATCCCCCACTTAGTGAAGGGAACAATGGTAGCGACAAGAAACATGGGAGTGGGATGTGCCCACATCTTTCGAGAGAAGATCTGACACGGTTGGCACTTCTTGACCGATTAAATGCAATCCTTGATTAACGTCGGCCAAAAGTAACATGCTCATAGAATATTTTGGGCTATTGCCAACCCAAACAAATGAAAACTACATGCTCCAACGTGGCAATCGTTAAGAACAAGTTTCGCTTCTTCGTGAATAAGGAACCAATGAAGAATGAAATCTACACCTCGACAATACAAAGTGTCATCGAGGATAAGATAGTTTTATGTCTGATGGTGTATACATTGACGCTAATTGCGAAAAGCAGAGGAGGGGCACTTCAAAGTCTAGAGATAGACTAGTATATCTCCATACCAAGGGTCTTAGAATGAAATCAGAAAAAGATCTCCTTTAATCGATGATTATTTGGGTGTAATGTCACCTAATTCGACCAAAAGTTTTGAGATAAGTTTTGCAAAGACCAGTGACTTTTTGGATTTCACGGAAAAAAAATCCAAGACAAATTCTTGGAGAATAACAATCCATCTACTAATCTTCCTGTCGATGATGTGTCATGTTAAAACGTATTGAAACAGATTCACAATGACAATGATGGTGGTCTTACGAAGAAGAATATAATGACATAAATGTTGGACAACATGCATTGCTGCCAACCCAAGCTTCTCAATGTGGGATTGGTTGAGTTCCGGTCCAACCAGGATTCATCTCAAGTAATAAATCACATGCTCTTCAAGTAGATCATCCTCTTGAACCAATACCATACTGATGGTTGACTCTGCGACAACCAAGTATAATAAGAAATCTTTATTATAACTATGAGGCCGGAGTAGAGGGGTAGACGTGAGGGTTCATTTCAATGCCTTGAAAGAGTGTTGAGAGAATTCATCCCAATAGAAAGGGACACCCTTCTTCAGTAAACACGTGAACCCTTTAGTGATCTCGGCATAGTTTGCAATGAAACGTCGAAGAAAGTTTGATTTTCCTTGTAAGCTTTGAAGTCGAGGGAATGTGCACGGGGGAGGCAACTGAACTATCACCTCAATATTCAAAGGATCGACGATGGTTTCTGTTGTCAAAACTATGAAACCTAGAAGACGAACCAATGTCATGTAGAAACTGTATTTTTTTGGATTCAAGTGAATCCGATAGTAGAGACATTGCTCAAATATTAGTTGGAGGTGCATGGGATGATTAGATCTATTACGATATCGTGATGCTAAGTCATCGAGATAATCTTAGACTATATGTTTAAGGTCATGGAAAGAAGATAAAAGTTGTTTTATGTTGGTCCTCATGTTTGATCTGTATTTGGTTGTATCCCGAAAAACCATCCATGAAAGAAAAGACCTCATATCTTACACATTCATAGACAATATGATAAATGAATGGGGTGGGGAAATTATCCTTTGGACATGCCTTTTTCAAATCACAAAATTCCATACACACCCGAATCATTCCCTACTTTTTATTGACCGGAACAAAATTCCATTCAACTGAACGGGATAGATGAAACCGACTTTGAGCAGTTTCTCTACTTCCGCCTTAATAGGTTCCTCTTTTCAAGGATTCATCGGATGAAGATTTTGTCGGACTGGCTTGGCATGAGGATAGTTCGTTATCTCATGCTCGACAATTCTTGGATCAATGCGTGAAATTTTCTGATAAGACCAGGAAAAAACATTGATAAATTCTTTAAATAAATCTGTGTAGATTCAAATCTCCTTGGGGGAGCAGTCTGCTTCGATGAAGATATTCTCCATGATGCCAAGGGTTCTAGAGATGTCAATATGTATTGTTTCAGCAATTGTTTCCATATTTCCCTCAGCATAAACTATATGGAGGATTAATAGGACAAGACCTATCTATAGTCATAGTCAACACGAATTCACCTACATATATTCTTTCAACTCCGAGAGAAAATAAGATTTGTATTAGAGATCATCCCAGGGTCTGTCCAGACCAGTAAATGCCTCTATAATTGCCTCATCATAGGGAAATACCAAGTCTAAATAATCGGTAGTGGCGAGGGAACCTTGATCCCAAATAGGCTCGAGAACGGGATCAAACTTCTGTGTGGGTATGAGATCAAGGCTAGTTGAAGCTTGCTAGATAGTATTGTATGCAACTTCTGTCACAGACAAGGGCATGGCCATGCCATGATTCCCTGTCCCTTCCATAGAAGCCAATGGGGAAGGAAGATGCAATGGATAACTAAAGTAATTCATGCACAAAGATGTCACTTGGAAGATTTTAGCCCTAGGTTCGTCGCAGACAGCCGATATGAGATTGAAATCACCGAAAGGATGCAGGTAATAGAAAGTACCCATCAAATGTGGGCACAAACCAACCCCCACATTGACGACATTGGGCTGCGAGTTATCAATCATTGGGACTGTGGATGCCCCTGATGAATGGTCAGGCCTGGAAAAGGAAAATTGATCAATGTTTACGATTCACCCCGCGTGTGGAAATAACAACACCCAAAAAATTGTGGCAACCACTACATGCATTTCATATGTCCAAATCCTTCCTAACAATAGGTAGTAGTCGAGAGCCACATCGACCACTTCAAATTCGACGCACATGATCTTCCCTCCTCACTGCATAGGGAAAGAAGGGATGATTCCATGTGGTCTGAAGGAACGAATGTCGAAATCAGTAAGAAGATTAGGTGATAGAGACAAAATGGTTTGGCCAATGTCCTTCCAACACACCAATGACATCGCGCAAGTTGATGCACCCTCATCAACCACCGTACAAAAAATATTCGGAGTAAAATATTTCATGGGGTGATCCACTACTATCAAAAATGCAACGTGGTAAGAGAGACAAGGTTTCAAGTCGGTCATATAAAGCATGATCCTTACTGGATTACAAGTCTCAATAGAGCCCAAGCCAACTAACAGAGCCTTTCCCTATGAAGGGCAGCTATGGAGGACCTCCAAAGAAGACATCTCTCAAGGGGTTTGTGAAAACTCCTCCACCACAGAGTAATTATGGGTGGCCCTCTCATTTGGATTGTGTGAATCTTTCTTCAACTCTCCTTTCAGGATGCATTTCATTGTTTCTCCCATCGTCTTATCAATCTGGAGAGGAACATATCGGTTTATGAATTCCTTACCCTTTTCAGCAGTTTCTGGCATTCCATAATCATGTACCCTAGTTCCTATGTAAGCGTCACCTTTCATCATATAAACATTTGCAGCCAAGGGACTACTAGAATATAGAGGGGGTCCCTAATTGCCCCCATCCTCGCTCAAAGAGTCTTTAGTCAAATGTTTCCCATGTGGAAATGGGTTCGTTAACAAAACAGTTTGTTGTTGAGCCAATAACTTTTGGGCCTCTACAAGCCAAGGGAACAGGTGATTCATATGGTCTCCCATGAAAAGGTTATATAGATACTTCGACTTTCTCTTCTCTATGTTTCCCCCGCCAACATTGTTGGTGGGTTTCTTATCCCCCTTACCCCTTCTTGTTTCATTTTTTTTCATCCCCTCAGGTTTCTTGTTGATATTTGGGTTCGTCAACTGCACACTATGTACATGCGATGTTTGAGTAGGGGGAGCAGCCAAACTAGAGGTTTGGTTGGCCAATGTCTGTTGTATCAACAATTGTTGCAATTGATTTGATAGTTGGTAAATGGGCTTTGCTTGTGCAGAACCAACTATACCATCGACATGTGGTCCAAACTTATGTCTGGCCTTATGGAGGATGGACCGTGGCACATCCAGAAAAACCTCATAGAGTAAACCAGACTGAGAGTATATCAGTTCAAGTTGTTGAGCTCTCATTATCACCTCTTCCTCTATAAACCCTCTTGATTTTGAAACATCCTTGGATAACTCAGGTACTAAAGACTTCAGGAACCACTCCAACATGAAAGATGGTGGAATCGATACTTTTATCAAACTCTTCTTACGTCTCCATTCTCGAATGTTATCCAAGATACGATCATACTTTGTTTGCTCAAAGTTGGCCAGCATTTCGGTGTGAGCATCGTATCTCATAGATAGTTGGAAATAGTTCAAGAAAACCATTTCCAAATCGATAAATAAAGAGTATATTCAGTGATCGAGCTCGAGGTACCATTTTGTGGCACCTCCAATGAGGTTGCATTGAAACAGAAACAATTATATAGATTCATCACTCATTGATTTCGACGAGCACCATAGGTGAAAAGTGGTCACGTGATCACCTGGATATTCAATAGGCTTACCCTCGAACTTTGGAATGTCCAAGGACAACTTCGTCGGCATGGGAAGCCAACACAGATCATGAAAAATTGGGTCGTTTAACAACCTTGACATGTCTGGAAAATGTACCATCACTAGAAACGGTAGTTTGGGATGTTGACTATGTATAGTAAGAAAGGAGCTTGGAGTTTGAATGGCACCAAGTTGCAAGGAAAAGTTGGGGTGTTGACTAGGGTTCTGGTAAATACCATGGCCTTCGCCAGTGAATGGATACTATGTATTTTGGGACACCATTGGCTGATTATCGTAGTTGGACGTTGAGGGATAGGCAGGGATTTGTCCCTACATTGCATTCCAAAGATTCCGAAAAGGGTTTCCCCCTTCTAATCCAACGATCATAGGTACTGAGCCTTTCTCGAGGTTCCAATGACTGTGGAAGGGGTTTCCCGTGGTCAACTTCCTTCACAAGGGAACTTCTCCCCATCACAAATTCCATAGTTCTCATGAGGAGAAGACTCTTGTGTTTCCCCCTATGTAGGAATAATACCCTACAGAGGATTATGTTGTCCAAAACCAGGGTTTCCCCCCGTCGAAAAAACAACTGATGAGAAAGAGTTATTTCCAAACATGTCAAATAAAGAGAACGACATTGAACCTGCGAGCATGGTGTAGGAAGAAGGTCCTAGACTACTTGCTCAGAACAATCTATAGTTCATGTTCAACCTGACGGGTTGCTCGGGAACATTGCCGAGCGAGGGAGACGAAGGAGGTATATGACCATCACTGTAATGAATAGAGTTATAGGGGGATGAGGTGCCCCCCATGGATCCTTGCAAAGGAGCATTTGATCTCCCTTATCCCAAACCCATGGTCTATAGGGTGGAGTAGGCGAGGACACAGTTTGTATCAAATTCGGGCATCCCGTATGAAAACAGAGGGCCCGCCCATCACACTCTGTGTGAACAGAGGAGTGGTCACTGCCATTGACAGAATCAAACCACTTCCATCGTGGTCTGGACCGGAGAAGNCATGTTCAACCTGACGGGTTGCTCGGGAACATTGCCGAGCGAGGGAGACGAAGGAGGTATATGACCATCACTGTAATGAATAGAGTTATAGGGGGATGAGGTGCCCCCCATGGATCCTTGTAAAGGAGCATTTGATCTCCCTTATCCCAAACCCATGGTCTATAGGGTGGAGTAGGCGAGGACACAGTTTGTATCAAATTCGGGCATCCCGTATGAAAACAGAGGGCCCGCCCATCACACTCTCTGTGAACAGAGGAGTGGTCACTGCCATTGACAGAATCAAACCACTTCCATCGTGGTCTGGACCGGAGAAGCTGAGTTAGGAGGAAAAACACCTCTTGTAGTGGCAGTCGTTGAGGGAGTGTGAGGACTCCCTAACGAAGTAGTAGCATTTGCTTCCATATCGGCTTGCAAAACTATCTCATGCTTGTGATGTGTTACCCTTGGAGGGAAAACTTGTATTAAAAGTGGCGCTAACAAGTTAGTGATCGAAGGGTTAAACGGATCGAGAGCTTCCACTCCAAGGTCAGAAATAGTCGGCTCCTCCGGATTCAAGTTCTCTCCTCTCAGAGATGGCTCGGTCACAGTTTCTGCGTCTTGGTCATCTCAAATCACCTCTGTTGGTCAAGTCTTCACCATAACTGTGGCAGTGGTGGCTCCAATGTAACCGGTAGGAGGCCTAGAAGCTTTCGTGATTGGTATAGATCTTGATATTCCACTTTGTTAGAAGATCAATGACATAGTAAGGCCTTTACTAAGTTGAAAACCAAGCTCACACTAGAAAATTTCCTACAAGATAAAGCAAGAAAAACACTATCTAGTCGGAAGAACAGTTACACTAGCTAACATTAGAGCAATTTATTGGTGAAAGTGAAACTCGAACATGGAAGCACCCTCGAGGTATACTATGCAAACCATGGTCCAACATTTGTCCTAGGTACCGTGGTATACCCCTGCAGTCACTTGTGTAAGTCCCTAAAATAAAGGCAATCACGTGTATAAGTCCCTAAAACAAAGGCAACTAAGTTTCCACCTCATGAACAGTCAAGCAGGTATAGTAGACAGTCGGGTGGACCAAAATGAGAAAGGTAACAAAGCTCAGAACCTCCCAAGGGTATCGGAAGCAAGTGGTCTGGAACGGATTCGAGGTCTACGAAGATCCGTAGGAAAATGAAACCAACAGTATCCCACGAAAAGTACTCAATGTGCGTTCCCCACTACGCTTGGCCTGACTTTGCAGGGGTTATCTCTGCTACCTTTCTGCACGTGACCTCATTTTTATCCCTTGTGATAGAGGGGGGTCCCAGATAAATTTCACATTTACTGGACTTTTTACACACCCACTACCATGGATAACAGCCACCAAAACTACCACCTATCTCTAGCAACCATTTATCTCAAAGAATATATTCTTTCAACAACAACCTTATCGATTTTAATTCTTGCAACTTTCTATCATTTTCTATCTTCTTCTTCTCCCATCTTCAATATTTTCCCTTTATGCATATTATTTTCCTATGTAATTTTAATTTTGAATATGTTACGATTAAATCATCTCCAATCCTTGTAACTCTTGCTTCTTACACGTCCTTAACCTACTCATGTCTGGGAGAAATCCTTGGGAGTTGTCTTGTATTCCTCAATAGACTTCCATTCAAAGGCCTTTCTGTCTCCCATGACTCTTCTTCCAGCAAGAAGAAGCTGAAATAACAGTCTGAGGTCTTTTGTTTCATGGTTACACCGAAAAGTAAATAGGAAAGAAAATCCTTAGAAGCATAACCAAACTCTCTTACTCTCGAAAATTATTTCATCCAAGAGTTGCAACTAACTTGATAAGTTTGGATATTATTCCATCTGAGAGATATAGCTAGAACTTATACCACATAATGCAAGGATATTCGACCCTCTTCTTGTCAGAGTACGTACATAGTGAAAATTCCCTTCGGTGTACATCAGGAATAAAAATTCTCTAAAAACTTCTCTTTTTCATTATTTGGTGTTGTGCATATGCCATTATCTGCTCTTCTTCCACTCTAGCATAACACAATATCCACTCACCATCTACAACATATTCTCCAATCTATATCATGAATGTTAGAATCAATACAATGCTTGCCAAAATAGTTACATTCTTGACAACACCTCTACGCATTATTTTGGTTACATCACCTTGAAAATTATTGTCTCTCAAACTTGTAATCAAGGGTTCATTTGCAAACCAATCAATCCTTCCCCTCTCATACAAAGTCTTCTCACTCTCATACACATCAACGCTAAAGAAATGTGTCCATTTTCTCACAAGGTGTCTATTCTGTAGCATGCATCCATTCCACAACACTCTATTTGGTATCTTATCACATTCTACAAGAATCAATTTGATTCCATAGTCATCTTCACCCTAACATCCTTAGGATGACTTTTGTATCAATACCTTTGTGTTAAATAGATCAATGTAAACTTTCTTATCTAAGTATGAGTCTACTTGTTTCATACCAAAGTATTGACAAATCACACACCTTGTATGAACATATACTTTCAGAAATGGGCACATCTATTTTAAGAGAATATAAAACCAAATTCATTTTGAAATTCTTATAAACCCTTTTCCAAATTTGCACTCATATTTATTTTTTTAAACTCATAATTTTGTTTCTTGGACACCTCATCCACATTCACTATTTTCACAATGAATATACAAATATAACAATATGTACTACTCAAACCAAACATTCTCTTCTTATACTAATATCTATATACTATGAAATCTAATAGTTTTAATAAAATACTACATAATACTTGAATGTTTCTTCTTTATTTAGGCATAAACAAACCAAAAAATTCAATTGGTATGCCGAATTTGAAAAATAAACATACTCACTTTAAGACTATGGACTCCAATTACGATTCACATCCTCGCTTACAATGAACATAATAAAAGAAACCTTAATTCCATCCATCTTCGAGCGAACAAATCGATTTTCGATTTTGTGAGCGTATCCTCCATCTCGTATAGCGCTTGAGTGGGCGACTAACACTCCACAACATTCACATATATTTTTTCGCATTAAACAAAAGCTAATGCTTACATGACCTGACCAAAATGAATTTAATGATATATACGCATTTTGGAAAAAAGTTGATTGGTCGCAAAAGCTGTAGTCGCAAAAGTCAGAGAGGAAACCTTAATATATAAAGCTAAATGGTCTAGTTGCAAAAGTCAGTAAACCTTAATATTTAAAACTTAACTAACCTTTATATTTAAAACTTAATTCTGGGCTTGTACTGGACAATTTGTTGTTTTCTATGTAAAACAAATTATAAAGTTTATAGTTTTTTATGTAAAACAAACTTGTATTGGAAATATTTATTTATGAAAGTTCACTTTAACACATAAGGAAATCTTAACTTGTATTGGACACTCTACGTGTTTATTAATGCAAGTTAAATTCAACATATAAAAAATTAGATGTTCGACTTGTATTGGATAATTTAGAGCAGAAACTCTCTCGTCTCCCATGCCGCCCCTTAATGGGCCTTTAAGACGAGTCGACATGCACGAGAGGCTAAAAGCCCACTCATTAGTGGTATGCAAGGGAGGATATCTCATATTATTAATGAGGAATGGGTGGAAGGAAATGCTAATGCTATAAAGATAAAAACGCTATTGGACTCTCTTCATATTTACATAGATTTTTTACGCCATTGAGGAGACATCGAAATTTCACGCCAGATTTGAATGCATACGCCATGGCTAATAGACTGATGCAAATTTGACGCCATGGCTAATAGACTGATGCAAATTTGACAGGGACATCGATAGTACAGCATTATATCGCCTCTTAAATTGACTCTCTCCCTCGGCTATATTCCATTGCTCATCGACCGACGCAATGGCGAACCAACTTAGTTGCATTGCAATTTTCACCTTGGCGTTGCTTGTTAGTGTTGCACTCTTTCAAATGGCAAGGTCGTCGGGCCGCTCTAAGAGCTTTATGACCGTTGGTACTAAAAGTAAGGGCTTTTCTTATGACCGTTAGTACTAAAATTTTTCTTAGGGCTTTTCTTATGACCGTTAGTACTAAATTTTTTATTATGACCGTTAGTACGAAAAGTAGGGGCTTTTCTTATGACCATTAGTACTGAAAGTTTTATTATGACCGTAAGGGCTTTTCATCACTATTGGGAACAGGATACGAGTATAGATTCAGCGGTAACTTTCGATTTTCATTTAAACATTGAAAGTGTTTATCACATTAGAAGTTCAGATAAAAAAAATTTCATATACATTATAAGTTGACAACATTTATGCTTATTAGTTATAGTTATGTCTTTAGTTTTTATAGATATAATTTCAAGATTTTTGAGACAGACTTAAGTTTTTAGTTAATTATAATTCCCTTCTAAATAATGTAACATCATACTTAAGTTTAAAAAAATAGTTATTATATGTTTAATATTTGTATAATATTTTTTTTTTCTATTGATACATAATTATCTAATTATACGTCTTACAATTTGGCCACAGGTTTTACAGATACACCTGATCACGTTAAGATATATAAATCTCGCCTTTTAAAATGTAATCAATAACTTTATACATCATATTTATTTAATCCGTTTGATACTAGATGATCAATATTTGAGATGCTTTTTGTTTGATATCCTAATCTCCAATTAATTGGAAACAGCAACTACAGGACACGAAATGGTGGCAGTGAAACATTACCGTGAAAGTAAAGATGAAGCTGCCGTCAAATACTCGAATCTGCATGAACAAGCTCCGCCTAAGGTTTTTCGTCGAGACAATGAACAAATTCTTCATATTGTGTATTCTTTTTCTGATTCGTTCCTAACTCGTCTTACTAATGTCAGGATAGCCGTTATCATCAACGTGGTACTGGGGGCCAAACTGAAAGCGAAAATGTACAATCAGGAATAAGAGAAAGAGAAATCGGTGGCAAAATAGCCTACCCCAAAAGGAACATTCCTGGGGGGCCAGATTCTCAACATCACCAGGACATTCCCGGGGGACCAGATTCTGGACATTACCAAGGCAAAAGGAATGGAAATAAATAAGACAAAATGTGGGTACTAATAGAAAGGTCTTGCAGGAGGTCAGTTTTGATCTTGCAACTGAGAAGATATTTGGATTCCTAGGTTCAACTAGTTTGCTTTTGTTAGAAACATCCCAAAAGGAAAGGAAATAAATAACACAGTGTGGGTAGTAATAGAAAGAGGACGTCACTTTTGATATTGCTACTGATAAGATATTTGGATTCATAGGTTCAGCTAGTTTTCTTTTGGTAGAAACATAAATAATGAATGTACACATTACTTATTTTTGTTTAATGTTAGGTTTTGTTTGTCAAAAATATAATTGTTTATTTTCAGTTTTTGAAATATTCCAGATTTTGAAATTTAGTATCAAAAATGTATCTTATAATAATAATAATTTAATTTTAAGATCAATTTAAACATAGAAAGCAAATTGATTCTTAAACCAATCACACATACAGTTTGAAATTCAAACAATATAATAGAATTTTTTGAAAAGGACAAGTTTAAATATTCTATGTTTCTATTTATTTGACAATCATGTGAAAAGTACCAGTCTAAATCACATGTGAAAAGTAACAATCTAAAGGTTTTATGTTTTTTTGGTAATTTTTATGTTTTTTTTAATCATCATTAAATATAAGTTTGTTGGTGAAATGATAATTTTTTATTACTTAAATTGCAGCTTTAAATGTTTAAATTTATAGTTTTAAATGTTTAAAATGATTCAGCTACTTAAATAAACATTGCAATTGTTTAATCTCAACAATTAAAATATATAATTCAACTGTTCTTCTAATTTTTGATCAAATTTTAATCTAAAATATACAATTCAATTATTCTTCTAAATTTTTTATCACATTTAAAAAAAAATTGATAATATGCATGAACAGATTAAAATACACAGCTTAAACTTCAAAGCATCATCAATCCCTACATTTTGAACATTTTGAAAATGGACATTTTGAACATGGTTGTGGCTGTCGTGTCATCTACGTTATATATATATATATATATATATTAAAAAATCCAAAAGGACTTTGCTACAAAGTGTTGAGCCAACCCGCATAGTGTCTCGAATTACATCTATATTCGGTTGCTCGATAGATTGCATTGTATTTACGTTGTATGGTATGGTTGGCCATAGAACCGTGTGCCTCTTTTCACATTTGAAAACCAGTTTTACATGAATGTATGTTTAAATGTTCTTCATTTTCCAACATTTGACAACCAGTTTTACATGAATGTATGTTTAAATTTGATAGTTAAATGTTCTTCATTTTCCAAGACTTCTACGCACCTAAAATTAACTGATCAATTGATCTGGAATTCATAAAATGGGAATCCCACGCTACCAATTAGTTTTATTTTCAAATGTTGTAGAAATAATATTTAGTAGATAAAGTTTTATGAAAGGTACAATAAGTAGCGCACTCTTTTCCTATCGTTCCCATTTGTAAAACAATAAATGTAACACATATACAAAATACAAAATCACTGGTAACTAAAGACATATATTAGATCAAAATGAAGGTCTTAAAACCGTTCCTGATATGCCATTTCGGACTAGTTGTAAAGTCCTTTTCTCCCCGAGTCTCCCACCATACCTTCTTTTATTACAGACTACCCAGATGATAAAAAGAAGCACAATATTAGTTCTAGGAGGGCGATTACAACAATTTTGGACTTGAATGCCATTGTTAATGTTGATGGCATCTTCATAGTATGAACCAAAAAACATATTAACACCTTCAACCCTGAAACTACCAACATTACCTAGCATTTTATGGAAAGAACCAGCAAAATGTGGGGGAGAAGAAACCAAACTCAAAAACGAACACCAATGTGAACTGTTGTTACCTTCCTTCTCCCTCTTGCATCTCTATCATTCCTTTTTCCCCTCCCGTGTTTATTTAATTCTTTGCGAACTTGACTCTGGGTAGGAAGTAAAAAAACTAAAGAACACAAACACCAGCCGCACCTGATTCTACTATGACATCAAGGCCGCCCCCACAAGAAACATGAACAACAATACCAAAGCTCGTAGAAACCAGCAAACATTGGCTAGGGAAACCTGACTCGAGGAGAAAGCAAGGCCACTGCCACAAGAAACCAAACACAAACACCAGTCCAAACCACGGTTACCTTCAGGTTGCACCCTTCCTCTCTACACACGAATTTCTTAACAAGAAATAAAAAATTGTAACACGAAACCCACCAAAATTCACAGCTTTAGGGCATAGAATTTTCAGTAGGAAACCCATGGAATCTATAGCATAAAACCCCAAAATTTTACAACAAAAAGCACAAAACTCACATTAGGAAAGCCACGAATATCATTCATCTCATTTGGTAGGGGTAAAAGAAACTCTATGTCCCTGGCTTGGTTCACGATCTTTGCTACGAGTCCTGGGCACCACCATGGCTTAGATGAAGAGGTTGCCCGCAAACACACTAGCGCCTATGTGCAGATAAATCGTTCTCCAAGAAATTGAAACAAATTTAAATTGGTGCAATTGTTGAACTCTGTGGGAATTGTATCCTCAAAATCATTGTGGGATAAATCGATGGGCTCACCTGGTATTGGTATACAGACATATGTGGGCACTTAGAATGAAATGATGTCTCTGCATAGATACACAAAACCTACTGAACACAGTAGGAAAGAGAGCATGTGCCATACCTTGGGCTAGGCACCTTCTCTCGAGCCCCGATACAAAGAAAGCAACAATGTGTCACTATGCATGCACAGTTTGATAATAAACTCTCTTCTTCCTCACTAAGTTGGTTTGGTTATGGTCTATTGACTCTCTTTCCGTCCTCACTTAAGTTGGCTGGTTATGGTCTATTGACTTGAGAAAACACTCATTGTTTTACTTTATTTACCACAAAATAAATATGTCTGAAAGAAAGCTTTGAGCATGATTTACCGCAAAATATGTCTGAAAGAAGCTTTTATCATGCTATAGATGCTTTCACGAAACAAGGCTCTAACAACAACATAAATAGGTATTCAATCCTCGGTCCATTAACAATTTCTCTCTTTGGGTGCTTTCAAATAAGATAAGTAGGATAATTCTCATTTACCAATTAGAAAATGGAAAGGAGACCAGTCCCTAAGGTCAAGCAAGCTAAGCCTCGAGGAAGGCTAAGCAATGCATCACTAAGGGAGAGTTAGAACAAATTCCTAGGAAATAGGATTTAAGTCCTAAATACAAATCGAATCAGCTAAGTAATAGATTCTCCATTATTTCTACAACACTCCCTCTTAATCGAGAAATTGATTGTCTACAATACTAATGCCTAACATAAGTAACATGCCTGAGCTAGGCTTACAACTTAACTCTAACAATTTCATCTTGACCTTTCTTATTGTCACATAGTGATGGACAGGGGTGATTTTAAGAACCCCCCATAAATTTATACGTATAATAAATGGGCGAATCCCCATGATACATAGGAAAAATTGAAGGCTATTTTATCAATAATATAAAATGTATATATAATTTTTTGGCGAATATTTTAGTCAATTATATAATCTTGTAAAATATTGGCGAATATTTCACTGA